>VXBJ01007104.1:80127-96640 GCA_013400055.1 Nycticryphes semicollaris
ATAATAAACTATATCTATAATTTTAATAATAAACTATATCGTATTCATTTTAATTTCTCTTACTTTAGAAGAGGAGAACCAGCCTTGAAAAGACCTTGGTCAAGACTTACAATGTGTTTGCTTTCCTAATTACCTGAAGATCTGCTTCTTTATATGCTTCTCCAGCATATGCCTTTGCAGAGTTGTTCTTCTTCGCCCACATGAATGTGACACGTTTTCTGACACTGAATAATTCAGGAGTGTGTCCAGTAATGTTATCAGGCTGTGGGTTCTTTCGCTGCAACCAGTGCTTAAAAAAAAAATCAGTTTAATTTAGGGGTTTAGGTAATTAGGTATAGTGTGTTTCCTAAAAGCTCATTGAGTGTTCTGCTACCGAATGAAATTTTTATCTTTTTGGTTTTCTAACCAAATTTCTGCTAAAAAGCCTATTGCCATCTGGATTTTTACAGAATGAATATCAAACTTTGAAGCCCTGACAGATAAATTTTATACAATTCTGGTATTCCTTAAAAAAAACTTGTTAATCAAAGGTACTTTGATTAAGTATTCCTTAGTTAAAACTTGTGAACCCACCTCAGTTTCGGGTGGGTTTCATATTTTCAAGCTTAAAANAGAATTTGGTGTGGTTTTTCTCCTCTTAAACTCTGAAATGTGTCTTGTAAGGAGACGGTGAGTCTGCCAGAACTTTGAGGTTGGTCAAGGTAGATGTCTTTTTTTACATGAAGAAAGATCAAAAAGATTTTAAAGTAAAAAAAAAATTCCTTATAACAATACACATCTCAATATACAACTCTTTTTTAAATAGAGGGAATACTAGGGAGTGTTGTAACGATATAAAATGGGCTTCTAACCACCTTGCCTCTTAGACCCTTTATCCTTCCAGACTGGCTCCTTGCCTCCAGGTTTGGCTTCAAGGTGGTATGGAGCTCTGCACAGCCTCCTTGTTGTATTTCTTACTTTCATTGCCTTCTGTGACCCATGTCTCCTGATCTTGTCTCTCCTGAAGAAGTCTCACTTTGAGAGGGAGAGACAGTCTCTGCTCATCTCCAGAGGGGTCTGCTAGCTCAGCTACTCCCTTTTGAAAGGAGCATAATGTAGATAGAAATATGTTGTTTCCTTCCTGCTATGACACTCCTGTATCCTTTCAGCCAGGGATCAGTGAGTTCAGCCGGTTCAGTCATTATAATTGTACACAGTACAGTGAAATTAAAAGTTTTGCAGTCTGTAGTGAACTTTGCTCCTGTATACCTCATGTTTTTCACCACAGTCTCTTTTATTTTAGGGTGAGGAACTGTACCCATCTGCATCAGCTGGTAGTGTTTCAGTGCTGATTTCAGCTAACTGGAGGAAATCCATTGCCCAATTATCGCATATGTTCATAACAAAATTATATTCAGGCAATTTTCTTCACTTCTTGATTCCAGAATGTCATTGCCTGATGACCAGGTAGAATGGAACTCTATTAATAAATGGAATCCAGGGTTAAGCTAAAGTGGTAAAAATATTCTAAAAAGTTACTTTAAATCTATAATTTTAATAATATATAATAATAAATAATAAATATNTCGCTGCAACCAGTGCTTAAAAAAAAAATCAGTTTAATTTAGGGGTTTAGGTAATTAGGTATAGTGTGTTTCCTAAAAGCTCATTGAGTGTTCTGCTACCGAATGAAATTTTTATCTTTTTGGTTTTCTAACCAAATTTCTGCTAAAAAGCCTGTTGCCATCTGGATTTGTACAGAATGAATATCAAGCTTTGAAGCCCTGACAGATAAATTTTATACAATTCTGGTATTCCTTAAAAAAAACTTGTTAATCAAAGGTACTTTGATTAAGTATTCCTTAGTTAAAACTTGTGAACCCACCTCAGTTTCGGGTGGGTTTCATATTTTCAAGCTTAAAACCTAAGATTATTCAGATAATAGTATAGATATTGGAATTGGACTTTTGATTGAGACATTATGCAGGGAAAGTGTACAGTCCTGGGACAGAATGTACTGCAGAAGTTCTGTCAAGCATTTTGGCCTTAGAATAACATGATCCGATAATTTCAAGACAGTAATTATCTATAGAAGTTGCGTACCATTAATAGGAAGTCTTTCTTCCACACATACATCTGAATATCACTTCCGGTCAGTTGAAAGGATACTGTGGGGGTTTTTTTATTCTGCTTGCTTCTTTTGTGTTGGGATTTTAGTGTTTTGGTGGTTTTTGGTCTCACTATGAACTGTAATGTAAGTGTTCTGTATCTGCAAGATGCATTAACTGAGGAAAGCCTGAGGGTGAACTCACAGGAAAATAAACTTTTATTTCTACACTATTTATATACAAAGTTGTTTAATCTATGTAAAATTTAAATAAAAATGGATTTTCAGAGCTTTAAGATTTTTCTGGAAATACAGGCTCAATCTGCCTAAAAATTACTGTATTGATTTCTCAAGTGTATCCTATCCTGCAGATGTCTTTCTTTTGCAATATTCTTTCGAGAGCCCAGAAATTAGTAATATTCTACAGTTTAGTTTCAATCTGACTGTTGTCTTTGCTTGTTTTAATTTATGGTTGTAATAGTACTTTTCAGATTCTTCACTTCCAAGAATTTATTTCTGTAACTTGGACCCAGTTACTGCTTTTTAAAGCTGTAGTTTAAACAGTTTTCACGTATTGCTATGACTGATTTGTAATATTGTCTTCTTGGATATAGAAATATTAAGTAGTAGAGCCTGTAGCAAATAAAACAAATAAATAGTAAGGGCTGAGTGGGGGGGGAGGAGAGAGAAAGCATTTCTAAAGCTGCCTCAAANCTCAGCAGTTAAGTATAGAACAAGAAATGACACACTACATTATGTTTAAGTAGCCCTATTGAAGTAAATTGGATTATTCACCTCAGCAAAGCAAACAAGATAAAATATGAATAGGGACTATCTGTTAAAGAAGCATTTCTAAAGCTGCCTCAAAACTGTATTTGTAAAAATGAAATACATGTTTCTTGATGTTGCTGATTACTAGGTAATAAATATAAATAATAGCAATAAATATATTTCATTTCTTCAAGGTATGTTTAAAAACACAACTGTCTTTCATAAACTTTAGAGCATTTGAATATACATCGTGTTAACCAAGTTGAAGACTTCTATATAAATGTGATTGTCAAAATCCTGATTCTTGGCCTATTCAGATTAAAGGCAATATTAGATATAGTGGAAGAAGAATTTGTGTCCAATAACATATAATGTACAGCAATGTTCCTTGCAGTTTTGTGAGACTTCTGGAAATAATTTTTCCAATTTGAACACTTTTCACCAAATTCACTTTTCTAAGAAGGGCTTTTTAAGATTTTTGTGTCTTGACAAAATTTTCCCATGAGGAAGTGGTGATCCCTTCCATTCTGCATTGTATAAAATTCAAAGAAATGTGTGCTTTTCCTTTTTCTTATGATACGAGAGATTCCATATCATATTTGCTAAGTGTAATCCTAAATTCACTCCTCAGGCAAAATTTCTATTGACATTATAGACATTGCTAAATGTAGTTAATGTTTTTTTTCTAACTTTGTGACTAAATTGAGGGGCTATGAGCCTAATACATCTCAGAAATCACAAGCTAATGTTTAAGAATTTTTTTCTGTTCTTAGTAAAATGGACAAACTTTAGGCATGCAGCCTTTCTTCTTGTTTAAGATAAAAGCAAGAGTTTTCAAAATTAAATGCAAGATGAGAACAAACTGCTCAAAGTTTTGTTAGATTTCTAACACTAATTAAACCATCTGTGAATGTAAACTGTTATTAACTGCAAAGCAGAGAGCCTGTTAACATTGAAGAGGGGGAAATATGCAGGAGGAAAGAAAGGAAAAAGAGACAGAAATAATTCTTCTTAGCCATCTAATGTTTTTGTGCAGAGGAAGGCGAGAAATGTGAGCAGCCCAGAAGATTTAGGGAGTGAAGAAGTAGATAATACAGTTTACGACCAGTACTGCTGTTGAGACATTCAGTGCGGTTTCCAGCCTTTTCTTTGGGAGATGTTTGTGGTGTCCTCCTTTGAGGATCTGGGTAAAGTGATCGGATATATCATGATCCATTTTGTCAGAAGCAGATGCTCCCTAGAAGATGACTACCTTATCCTTTATTGATTAATAGAGTGTGGCCATTCTTGTGCACAGTCATTTTTAGTTTTACCTACAACGGATACATTGTGCACAGAGTGAAGTGTAATACTTTCCTGGAAAATACAAGTATAAATTCAGGAATGTTGAGGGTTCTAGTCTATAAGTATTTATTGCAGCTGCATGGAGATGATGGTAAGAATTTTTTGTTGTTTAGGGATGTGCCAGTGCAAAAATTAGGGTAATTTGTACCATGGAAAATTTGCTACTAAGGATTTAGCTGGGTTTGAGCAGGGTAGGATGACACTTTTCAGAGGCTGAGATGAGCAGTTTCAAAAAGACTTTTTAAAAATTAAGATCTCTCGTCATGCAGATGTTTTCAGTTATAGCATTGAGAAAAGATGTTACATGAACACCTGAAGGGAGTAATCAGTGACAACTTTGTTTTCATATAGAAGTAGTTCTTTACTGTTGTTCAAGTGGCGCTTTCAACAATGTGATCTCTTTCATTCCATGACTGCCCTCATTAAATAACAGTCCTTTTGAGATGACTGAAGTGGGCATTCTGAGCATTATCTAAACCTCAAAGCAAACACAGTGATGTTGTGGTCATGTTACAGCTTTTGGGGTGTGTTTTGGAAAGTAGATTCCTATATTAAATAGACATATTACTTGGTTGATATTCTATATTTTTAATAAGTTAAAATTTTTGCAAATTATTTTACAAATTGACAAATTAATGCTGTTGTAAGAAAATTCTAAACACAGTCTGAATAGGTGATGATTACACAATTTCCTAGCAAAAGGAAAAGAAAGGAAAAGAAATCCACACTTCCAGACATGATGATGAAGTTGTCTACATTTCTGAGGTGTAGCATGGGCTTGATTAGAGTTATTAAGAAATTCTTCTTCAAGGTGGTGTGTAAAATAATGCCATATTTTGAAGCCATGTTAGCATCCACAGGTATTCCCATAGGTATTCCTGTAGTTTTGTGGAAGTGATAGTTAAAGGTTAAAGAAATTAAATGTTAGTGAAAAAAGGAGTACATAACGTTGGCAGCATCTTTAAATGAGTACTCTGAATGCTAGTCTTGATTCTGTAAATTACTCAAAGCAGGTTGGGTGTCATCACTGTATAAACTATTAGTATGCAAGCTACTGCAATCCAGCAGCTTTTGAGAGCAGCCTGCAAAGGACTGCTGTATGGCAACATTTTATCCTGTTAAGTCTGTCTCCAACGGAAGCAAGTTATATTCATCTTTTGAATACTGAGGTCTAAAGAATTGTTCTAATGAAACCTGCCAGTTCTTTAGGAAGGATTTTCTGGATGTATATCATGTGTCTTTGCTTATAGATCTCAAAGAAAAAAAAAAAAAAAAGCCAACATTAACAGAGGGGAAGAAATAGATCCTACACAGGTACATTAGGCAGTAGAGTTTTCCTGAGAGTTGATTTAGCACCCCAAGTGAAAGGTGAATATAGAGTTTCTTATAGCAGCCAATGTCAAATAGGTCTCTCTTGGTCTTATTGATAAAATCCTTGGATATTAAAACAACTGTAATTCCTTCTTTTATTTTTTTCCTACTGCTGTTAATATTTTGTGCTGGGATCTCAAAGAACTTAGAGGTTGTTAGAATAGGGTTTGGGGTTTGGATTTTTGTTTGGGGTTTTTTTGTTTGCTTTTTTGGTTATGGGGTTTCTTTGGGGTTTGTTATGGTTGGATTTTTTTTCCCCTGGGTTGTCGATCAAGATTTATTTTCTGGAAGTGGGAAATAGTGATCCAAAGTAGGACCCCGTGCACCAAAGGGTNAGCATCTTTAAATGAGTACTCTGAATGCTAGTCTTGATTCTGTAAATTACTCAAAGCAGGTTGGGTGTCATCACTGTATAAACTATTAGTATGCAAGCTACTGCAATCCAGCAGCTTTTGAGAGCAGCCTGCAAAGGACTGCTGTATGGCAACATTTTATCCTGTTAAGTCTGTCTCCAACGGAAGCAAGTTATATTCATCTTTTGAATACTGAGGTCTAAAGAATTGTTCTAATGAAACCTGCCAGTTCTTTAGGAAGGATTTTCTGGATGTATATCATGTGTCTTTGCTTATAGATCTCAAAGAAAAAAAAAAAAAAAAGCCAACATTAACAGAGGGGAAGAAATAGATCCTACACAGGTACATTAGGCAGTAGAGTTTTCCTGAGAGTTGATTTAGCACCCCAAGTGAAAGGTGAATATAGAGTTTCTTATAGCAGCCAATGTCAAATAGGTCTCTCTTGGTCTTATTGATAAAATCCTTGGATATTAAAACAACTGTAATTCCTTCTTTTATTTTTTTCNAGGAGAATGAGTGGTTATGGAAATGACTTCACATTCATTATATCCAATGGGAAAACACTTTATGTTAGTACAGTCCACTTTATATTTTGGATGCCTAAGCTTTTTGCATTCTTCTTCTGCACTTTTTACCCTGTATTACATAGCTACAGGTATTCACAGAAGTTGCACTTTTAAACAGGAGGTAGATTCACATGAAAAAGATATTTTCTGGAGAGGCGTTTTCTGGAAGTGTGGCCGACAGGTTGAGGGAGGTGATTCTGCCCTTCTATTCTGCTCTTGTGAGACCTCACCTGGGATACTGTGTCCAGGTCTGGAGTCCTCAGCACAGGAAAGACATAGACCTGTTGGAACGAGTCCAGCAGAGGGACACAAAGTGATCAGAGGGCTGGAGCACCTCTCCTATGAAGACAGTCTGAGAAAGTTGGAGTTGTTCAGCCTAGAGAAGAGAAGGCTCCGGGGAGACCTTATAACGGCCTTCCAGTACCTGAAGGGGGCTCCAGTACAGGAGAGATGGGGAGGGACTCTTTATCAGGGAGTGTAGTGAGTAGGCTTCAATGTAGGTGTAATGGTTTTAAATTGAAAGAGGGGAGATTTTGATTAGATACTAGAAAGAAATTCTTCCCTGTGAGGGTGATGAGACATTGGAACAGGTTGCCCAGAGAAGTTGTGGATGCCCTATCTCTGGAAGTATTCACAACCAGGCTGGATGGGACTTTAAGCACCCTGGTCTAGTGGGAGGTGTCCCTGCCCATGGCAGGGGGTTGGAACTTGATGGTCTTTAAGGTCAACTCTAACCATTCTGTGATTCTATAAGTTTAAGAATTTGTGTGTTTCAGAGATGTGTCAAACTTTCTGCTTGTCAGGCCATCTGAAAATAAGCAATTTTTTTCCCTCGTAGATGAGAAACTCAGGGTTAGTTGAGATAAGATAAATAATATTTTTGAGTGATTTTTTTCTTCCAAGTGTTTCTAAACTGGGAAAAAGAGTTTTGTACTTAGTTTCTTTTCATTAACAGGACTATTGTTCTTAGAATCTTCTGACTCTCTTTTATATAAATGCTGTAGAAATTAAAATAAAATATAAGAATATAATGAATGCAAGAGTTTTGCTGTTGCTTCTAGCATTATTTTACAGGACAGTTCCACTGTTCTACTACTAGACCTACTTTTTCAACCTCAATTTCCAGTCATACTTAACTGCCAACAAGATTAATTTATCTCAAATTAAAGTTTATTTGATATCGTCAGCCCTCTTAACCTTAATCAGTTCAAAGGATATCATTGTGACAGTGCCAACATGATACTTCACTCAAATTAAATACCAGCTGTTAATTATTTTAAAATGTCATGCTACAAAAATACTACTTAAAGTAACTGTTTAGCATATGCAACAAATGCAGTATGAGGTATCATTTCTGGAATCTGTTGCACTGTTCCATGCTTGTAATCTTTCATAACTGTCATAATGTGTAGTAATCTTTGCTCTGAAATGTAAATGATTATGTTTAGCTCTATGAAAGGAATAGATCTAAAAAAAGAGAAAATTCCAAATCAACTACGAGCAAATTTCAAGAATACAGGGAAACATGAGTCTGACTGATTTCTCTTAATTCCTGTTGAGTGGTTAACGTGTTAAAGTTGGTTGTACTCAGGCTCTAACCGCTTAGCATTACATAGCTTGTGTCTTTACATAACTTTCCCTGAAATTTGTTGGAGTCATTACAGTACCTACTTGTCCCTGTGATAATTCTAAGGTTTCTATTGGGCAATAAAAAGGTATTGCTGCAGGGTAGAAACTTTTTTTTTTTTTAAATTTAGAAATCAAGCTTCTTTTTAATAAGTATTATTAATTGCAGAATATTTCAGTAAGCCAGTATAGTGCAGTTATACTGATGCCAGCTCAGAACCTACTTTGCAAAAGAGGAAAGCAAAGCAAACATAATTTTTATGGACTGCATCAGTGCTACTTAGCTTTTCCTTTAATGTAAGGAAATAATTCTGATCCCAGCTAGACAACAGTGGGAGGGGAGAGGAAAAACCAAAAAAGGAAATGATCTATCTGGAGATCCAGGTCAACTCAGGGTAAGAAGGCTGGGTTTAACGAACAAACAAAAGAAGATCACAATTATGGAGGCAATCTCTTAAAATGCCAAAATTCTCTTCTAGAACAAGTTGAAGCCATTCTCAGTACTGATTTATACTATTCAATTTCACAGTTTTGTAGAATATACATTCTGATTACTGAATTTGGTGTCTCTGTTTAACCTGTGTTCATATCGTTAGTGTTTGCTGTACCTCAAGCACTTATGCTCATTTTTGAGGGGTCAGACAACATTTAAAATCATTTTCTCAGACAAACGCCTGTGTCATACACACTTTCCGAAATATGGCCTAATTTTCACAGTTTTTACATGTGGAAAGTTATCAGAGACTATTCTGGTAAGAATGGAGAGATGTTTTTGGCAGTCAAAAATAGCTTGTAGCAGGAGTGAAAAGTTTTTGACCTTCAAATTGAAACAAATATGTCTGTGACAAGAATTATAATGCTTTGTGTGTTGAACTGCATTTCAAGAGACAGAGTTTCACTGTGAACTCTGTTCCTAAGAGTTTGTATAAATGAAGACATCTTGCTTAATTAGGCTGTACTTTCTACACCTAAATGAGCATAGTTTTGTACATTTTCTATCAGTTGATATATTTTCTAATGCATGTCAGGTGTTCTGGTTGTACTCTGGGGAACAGGGAAGAAAAATCTATAAATAAGCAGTTAAATGTAATTTGTTAGTGTGTACAAGCTGTTCATCAGATATGGGGGTTAAAAACCACTGATTTTTTTTTTATGCTGTAACTAACTGAGATAAGCTGAGATATGATAGTAATTGAACAACAGTGGTGGGAAGCATAATTAAGGTGACATGAATTAGACATCTAATATATTTTTATTTGAACAAGATGCTCTAGCTGGATCCATTTTATCTTCAGTAAAATGAAGGTACCTGATTTTATTAGTGCGCATATTTAACCAAAATATGAAAAACTTGTCATTAAAATCTACATGGAGCTATGGCAAAAGGAGGAGAAGATTTTGGCTAATAAATCACATGTTATTCCGGATTCTCAGGTATGAGGAAGAAGATGCTTGTTTGCTTGTTGTGTTTGTCAAAGATGCTAATTTCTAGATACATTTTCTTTAAATCATGTTCTAAAAGTTAGAGATAGCTAAAAAATACCTTATTTCAGAAACTGTTTTCTCACTCTGAATCTTGATCTCTGTGCAGTAATTTTTATAGTTTATTTAACTGTAAAGATAGAGGTAACAATTTTATTCACAGTTCATGAATGAGGATGCCCCGATGTCTATGCTTATAGATAATTTACCAATGCATACAAGTAGAGAAAAGATATTTTGGCTTTTGTTAATACCTCCATACCAGCTGAACTTGATTTCTTTACAGTGCTCCTACCATTTTCATACAAAAGAACCAAGATAAATTACGCAGTTAACTAAAATTCATAACAGAAAGTTTCTATGAGAGAGCTAATACTGTAACTAGAATTATTTAATTTTTTTTTTATATTTCACCAGGCACAAATAAGAAATGCCAAAGTGTTTGCAAGTCCCACTTACAAAACTAATCTTTCTAAAAGACCCCTTACCTCTTTAACAGAATGCATACTCCCTTCTATACTCCCTTTAACCTATGCATACTCCCTTCTATTTTTCCTTCTTTTCTTGTGAAGTTCATCGTCTTGGAAAAAGGCAATGTAAAATGCAAATGGTCTCTTAGGCTGCTCTTCTAAAATAAAACATAAGGTCATTTCAAAGCAAAGCAAAAAAAAAAAAAATAATCCCTTTGTTCTTTAATAAACTGTTCCTGTACTCAGTATCTCATCAGTTAAAATCAGCATAATCTCTGGATTGTTACCATCAGTCACTCGAATAGTTGTGGCAGGCATAGTCAGGGAAATGCAGTCCAATGGGTTTTGAAGCCTAGATTAAGAATAAACATCAGAAAGGTCTAATTAGAGTCATAGATACTTCCTTGTGGGCAGGCCCAGAGGACAAGTTTGGATCATAGCATTTCTTGTAGAGAAGGGCCTTTGCACACATTGCCAGTTTTTTTCTGTGCTTTATCTTTTATAAGTAAGCTAAGGGCAATTAGTGAAATGCCAATGACAGAGGGAATTAAAAATCCTTCAAAAGCAAGACTGTATTTAGAAAGAAAAGACATCAAAATTAAGAACTTTGTCACTCATATGTAAGCTTCAATTTAGGTAATAGCATTAGTTCAGGAAAAAAATTTGTCTGAATGAGAAATGAAAACTCAGATCAGTGACTGAGAAATAAAGCCTTGCATCCAATAGTGACTTTAGAAAGAGATTGTATAATGTAACCATCAAAAAAATATGAAAAGGAATCCATATAGATACAGTATTGCATTAATTATTCTAAGGGTATTCTTTATTACCTTTGAGGAAGTATTATGTAGATTGAGAGAAAGCGATATGTTCTGTCTGATGCTTTTTTATATGGATTAATAGAAGACTACCAGATAAATAATTAGGAACTTTGGAGAGAAAAAGATAGTCTTGCTGAATGAAAATGTATTGGGTTTGCTACATAGCAGTGTGAATAAAGAAAAATGTAACTGAGTTGATAATTTGAAAAAAAAAATAATTTGCTTATTCCAGTGATAGTTTTTTCTATTCTTCCTATTCCATACAACTGGTAGATTTTAAATGCCAGTCATTCTTCAGTTATGGAAGTGTAATATCATTTTAGATGTAGTCTGGGAAACTAGAAGCCTGATAAAATATTTATTTGAACTCAGATGATTGAAACATCACAAATTTTTCATTATGAGCTAGATCATGAGAAAAACTATAATGTATTATAATATTTATTAAGTCCTGAGAGAATTTATTTTGGGCAGAAGGAGTATTCTGGTGTTTCAGAGTAAACTATATGCAGTCATACACAAGTGTAACACAGAATCGCAGAACTGTAGGGATTGGAAGGGACCTGTGGTGATCACCCCACTGCCAAAACAGGTTCACCTAAAGCAGGTTGGACAGGATTGCATCCAGGAGTGTTTTTAATATCTCCAGAGAAGGAAACTCGACAGCCTCTCTGGGCAGCCTGTTCTAGTGCTCCATCACCCTCAAAGCAAATAAGTTCTTCCTCACATTGAGATGGAATTTCCTGTGTTCTAGCTGGTGTCCATTGCCCCTTAACCTGTCGCTGGGCACCACTGATCCAATCCTCTTGACACCTACCCTTTAGATACTTATAACCACTGATGAGATTCCCTCTCAGTCTTCTCCAGGCTAAACAGACCCAGGTCTCTCAACCTTTCCTTGTAAGAGGGGTGCTCCATTCCCTGGATCCTCTTTGTAGCCCTCCGCTGGACTCTGTCAAGCAGTTCCCTGTCCTTCATGAACTTGGGAACCCAGAACTGGACACAGTACTCCAGATGTGGCCTCACCAGGGCAGAGTAGAGGGTTAGGATGACCTCCCTCAACCTGCTGGTCACACCTGATGCACCTCAGGAGACCATTGGTCTTCTTGGCCACAAGGGCATATTGCTGCCTCATGGTCAACTTGCTCTCCACCAAGACTCCAAGGTCTCTCTCTACAGAGCTGATTTCCAGCAGGTCAGCTCCTAAGCTGTACTGGTGTGTGGAGTTATTCCTGCCTAGGCGCAGGACCCTGCACTTACCCTTGTTAAATTTCATTAGGTTCCTCTCTGCACAACTCCCTAGTCTGTCCATGTCTCTCTGTATTAACAGCACAGCCTCCTGGTGTGTCAGCCACTCCTCCCAGTTTTGTATCATCAGCAAACTTGCTGAGGGTACTCTCTGTCCCCTCATCCAGGTCATTGATGAATATATTGAACAGGAGTGGATCCAGTACTGACCCCTGGGGAACACCGTTAGTTACAGCCCTTTGAGCTCTGCCATTCACCCAGTTTTCAATGCACCTTACTGTCCGGTCATCTAATCCAGAATGCAAACAGAGATGTTATTGATTGCTTTTGTAACATTATTAACCTGAACAAAATTTTGCAAGAAGCAGAAAATTCATATGTGCAAGCATATTTTATAATGCAAGATTTCTTGAAGTTTGGCTCTCATGACAATACCAATTTTAGGCAGCTCCCTGCAGTATTTCTGAAATTAATGTAGAAAATTTGAGGGAACAATGTATCGTGCATGACAATATAGTTTATAAAATCACTGAACTATTGCTCAATTTTTCCATCATAATTATCTTTGGAATTACAATCCATTCTTTCATAGAAGGCATTCATGCAAAAAACATAGGAAAAGATATCTCAAAAGACAACGGACCAGTAGAATGAAAAATATGTCTAATTCTTCACTGAGAGCCTTCTTACTGAAAGTATCTTATATGCAACACATCATACTGTAAGATTTTTGATTTGCAACTTTCATTTTCATTTTAATGTCTGGACATGTTACATGAAAGTGACTTCACTGAATCCCAACTAAGTAGTAATAAGATGAATAAAAATAGGTCCCATTCTGCTAGGCAAAAAAAAATTAAATAAATAAATTAGAAGTGGAAGAAGATTCACGTTCTGGCCCAAAAAAGCTTCACCTCTTAATAAGGGGAACTCATAGAAGATGTGTCATTAGTTACATATTTTGCAGTTAAGAGCTAGTAATAAGAGATCAGCTAAGAAAGGGAAAGGAAAGAAAATAAGGAGTGGGACTCCACAGTTGAACAATTAGACATTAACCTGTGATAGAAGTCTGAGTTAAAAGAGACAGAAAGTCTGATGAATGAATATCCACTCACACTTGCTGGATTCTTTCTTCTGTTGGATGTTACTTCTAGCTTCTTCCTGACTGCATTTCTCTTTTCAGACTTCACACCAGCATCTGAAGAGGCTCATTCTAGAGCTTAGGCTTTTCCTAAATTAGATAGGAGGCATCACATCTGAGTAGGTCTATTATTCATTATTGCTGCTGGACAATCAGGAGATATGAAAGCCATCAGGTTTAGAACCCTAGCTAAGAGGTTAAGAGTTCAAGATGAACTATTAACAAGTGTGGAAGGAAGAAATTAAAACAGGAAACCAATTTTCAAACTAACTGATGGGAAAACTAAGCAACAGTTACTACAGCCTGAAGTCTTATCATTTGTATCAAGAACAATAATAGCTAGTACTGCTGTATCAGAGGGTAGTCATTTGGAAGTGTGTTCAGTGAGATCCCAGCAATTTTTATTAGAATCATTCTTATAACACTAAGTAATTCATAAGAAGAAAACATGAAGCAGAGTCCACTTAATTATAATGCAAATCAGTCTGTGTGTGCACTCCCTAGTGCTAGAGTTGCATCTAGTCAACTCTGTTTTCATTCACTGGGGTCAAATTCTTTTTTTCATTTGTTTTCTCTCTACCATTGCACATTTCAGAAAACGAACTAAAGGACTGGAAGAAATCTCAACAAGTACTTTTATTTTAAACAAGGAATTTTAAAGAAATAAGCCACTAGAATCTGGTGTTACGCTTACTACAATTGCCCATCTATTTTGTCATTCTTACTAGACATGAAGAAGCAATGACACATGGCCACTTCAGAGCCCTCAGTGAAAGGTTGAATGCTAGAGGTAAAGCAGGCAGAGCTAGAGGAAAACAAAGTTAAGGTAAGCAAGGCTGAGGGGAGTAAGAAGAGACACATGAAGGATGATGCAAGCAAAAGCTAAGATTTAAAAACCACCATCAGAAGAACAGCTGAGTGGCAGTGAAATAAAATTAACTGGATAAATAGAAAAGTAGCTATTTAATGGTAAGTGGATTTAAGTGTTTTTAATCAGAAATTATGTTGGTGAATGAAAGAGTAAAAACATGATACATACACAGAATAAGTTTGTATTTTAATTTTATACCAAAGCTTTGTATGTTTTATTCTTTTACATCCATGGGAAACTGCTTCTGTAAGTAGGAACTAAAATGTCCTCTCAGAGAAGATAAGGGAGTGGCTAATATACATGTACACACATATACATTTATGTGTCCAGTTCGAAAAGAAATTCGTTAACAGAGAGAAAGTTAAAAGGAAGGCCTTTTTTTTATCAAATGTTAAGGTGAGCTGTTTGTATGAGACTCCTCGTTTTAAAGAGTAGAACCTGCACAGGTGCATGAAATGATCAGCAAAAGCAAAGCAGACATGGGAAATAAAGAAAGGCTTAAGAAATAAATTAGGTAATTAAGGTACTTTACAAATATTCATGAAAGTTACCAATTTTTTTATGAAATCATGTTTAGATTCTTGTCAAAAACTACAGCTTTACAGACAGAAGTGACTCAGTTATGTTGTTAGGTTACTCCGGAATCAAATAATTTGCTAGTATAATAACTACTTAGCTGTAAAGAAATATAATTAATTTTTTTTTCTCCAGGTCACTCTGTTGCATGTTAAAGATCACCTTGAATTATGAAGTCAACTTTGGAATTTATCTAATACCACAAATGAAAATTTCTCCTTTAATTGGTTTCTGTAACAAATTATCAAGTCCACAGGATGACGAAAGAGCTGTCACAATCTTATTAAGACAATTCGGTCCTTCATCTGGTTGTGACATCATTTGTCATTGTGGGAGGTGTATAACAGTAATAAATAATGAGTGATTTGGTCTTTTAGTTTATGATGGTGCTGGAGGTCTGACCTCCACAGTGAGACAGAATAAAAGATTGGATCTGGTGCTAATGCCAAAAAGCGCTGGGGAGATCGGACGCTGCTGTTGGCCAGGGTAGCCTGTCCGTTGACAGTATCTAGCTACAAGTAACTTTGCAGCCACAGTTACTATAAATTATTTTCTTACAACCTTTATAAGTCCTCTTTCCTCTGCTTCAAAAGGGCACGGGAGGCAGACCAGTCATGGCCTGGCAGCAGGACAGAGGAAGACACTCTCAGTAGTTATGCCTGCCTGTTACTCTTCATAAGAGCCCTCTACTTTGGACCATTAGAATTTTATTAAATCCAAATGTGTTTTCATCAGGATAACTTAGTAATACAGCAATAATGCCATGTGTAAACACTACCTTCAGATCCATTGTAAGAGTTGCTGACATTCCTAACCTTACACAGTCAATTGAAATTTAGTTTGCCCAAACTTCCAGTGGGAATTCGGCTGGTCTTTGTGCATAAATCCATGGAATAGGTAGATTTTGCTCTTTGCACTATGCACTGATACTGTTTTATGCCTTACCAAGAACTAGTGGTTTTTTCCTTTTCTCTTTCATAATATTCTGTAGCTCAAGAGACCATTTTATATCTATATATCCATCTTCATTTCTTTAGGAATTTCTGAAGTGGCAATTTCTTGGAGGGCTCTTTAAAGGCTGACAGCACCTTTAGCCATTGATTCATTTGGATATTGGAATGCCACTACAGAACTTTCGTGGGGTTTTGGTTTGGTTTTTTTTTTTTTGATTTTACAGTACCAGCAATACAGCAAGGTCTGTTAAAATGCACAGAAATGTAAAAAATACTGCAATAACTACTGTTGAGGAAAACACACAAATTAAATATATGTCAAGAAAACCACTAATACAAACAAATTACTTAAAAGTAACAGAAAAGGTCACTATTATGGCTTCAATCAGGGGCATAAATTAGGCTTACAGGCCCTCAAATTATACAATGGAACATAAGTATGATAAGATAAAATACATAAAGAGTACAGGGAAATGTTTTGTTAGGCCATAATAGTTACTGAGAATTCAGATAGAACATTCACTGAGGGAATTTTATTTATTGAAAATATAGAATTAATAGTAAAACCAATGTTGCACTCTTTTGTATTTATGGTAGTGACTGAAATATAAATATAGTACTGCCCCCACAGTGTCTGGCATAGCGTAATGTATTTACTGTCTACACTGTGGAAGTTAATGTTATGGGTGTGGAACAGCCTGTAATATTTTGTTGTCTTGTTTAGCTATAAATCCAGTGGCAGCATGTATTTTGAAGAAAAGTTTTCTCAGACCTAGTCACAGACTGTATAGATTTCACCCATCATGTGCCTGACATTTGAAAATAATTCTGCAA
>VXBJ01007104.1:97103-115868 GCA_013400055.1 Nycticryphes semicollaris
AGGAAGACAATTCTGGACAATTCTGATGTGGTAGAGGAAAGCACTCAGTGAAGCCAATTAAGAGTTTATTGCAATTTAGATTAGTTTGCTGGACACTTTTAAAAATAGGTTTTCCTCAGCAGAACTTAATTATTTTTGGTGTTATTTTGTATTATGCTGACTTACTTTCTTAAGATATTTTTAAGTAATTGAAGTTAAAAATATGCTGGAGTGTTTAATCCTTCTTCAATTTATATATACGAGTGTTTTTATCCATTGATTTAACAGAAAAGTTAGTATCAAAGTACACAGAGACTCTTTCCAATTAATCCACAAGGGAACATTTCAGTATCATGCATATACCATATCTTCACTGTAAAACAGATGGAAAAGAACATGTGTCTTCTGTTCCATACCTTCCGATACCTATTTACTACTATTCCTGTCATAGTATAGGAGGATCCAGAGAAAAAAAAAGGAGAAAAAGAATGACGTTTTGTCAAATTTCCACCAGTTGAGAAACATACTTTGTAAAGCCTCAACCTGTATACCTACTAGTTAATGGGAACAGTCTGTTCACAATGAATTGCAGGTATTGTTTCCAGGAAAGACTACATCTCAAGGGAGTCACAGACATTTTCTCTCCTGCTGAGAGAAAAGTCTTTGGGATCACTTACTATAAGAAGAAGGTCTAAAATGAAACAAACACAAATCAACAAATGCAAAAATGTAAAAGATGCTTAATTGGTCTGCTGTTTCACAGCAGAACTGATTTTGTAGTCATATCTATTTTTTCTTTCATCCCGATGTTAATGAAGAACAACAGTTCAGTTATGTCTTAGGCTTTCAGTTCACAAAACTTGCTAAGGATTTCTGGCATTGAGACTAGCATCTTGCATATCATTCTGCTTGAATGTCATGTAGGAATACTCTGGCTTGCGTTCCATTATGATGGAAGATTTGATGAGCTGCTCAGATGGAGAGTCTACTGCAAGAATACTTAGCTGGGAAGGCTAGCTAGGAAGTACATCTTGCTATTAAGTATAGGCAGAATAGGAAGTATGAATTTTCAATCTTCTTTTGAGTTTCTTTGTGGTTACAAAATCCAATATAGCAGAAGGGATGTGCAATTGTAAAATATTAGTAGTATTTCTCCAAAACACAGCCTTTTACATTATTGATGATAAAATAGGGGGATTTTGTCAGATTAGTCACCTGCAGACTGTTAAAAAGTGTGGTTTATGATACATACAGGTCTTTGATTATTTTTTCCCATTATATCTGGATTATCTGAGAGAAATATATTCTGGATTCCTTGACTATTATTGAACTGCTTTGGCAGGAACCTTCAGCTTGTCCAAGTCTATCTGAAAAATCACTTTACTGCATCTTCTAGAGTAAAATTCTGCTTCCATGTAGCTATCGCTGTGGTTTCCTGTGACAAAATCTTTCTTTAATTATTATGCAAATTATCTCATTTTAAAATATATGTATTGGATATGAATTGTAAGAAATTAAATAGTTATATTTTCAAGTGTGTGTTTGACAGTGAATTATTATGTCATCTTTAAAAGAACTAAGATTATAATTCCAGCTGTCAGTAATTCCAGTTCACAGCATGGAACGTTTATAGATCAAGAAAAAAAGACGTAGCAATAATTAAAGGAAGATAGAATTTCAAACCTGAGGCTTTTTCCTAAGAACTAATGAGTGATGCAAATAGAAAACTGAATTTCCAGGTCAATTTAGACTTCAAAGAGTTGCTGAAGTTCAGTAAAATATCATCATACTCCCCGCTTGGTCTGACTCATTGTTGCTGAAAACTGTTGTCATTAGTAGGGGTTACCACCTAAGTATTTGCACTTATATGTGGGTTATAGGGGTTTTGTGTTGTTTTTTGAAGACCCTTAAGTAGTCTGCAGTGAGTCAGGATAGGCAAAACAGTTACATCTCTGATGGAATTGGAAAACTGAAGCACGAAAGAATTTTCTAGCTTTATCCAGAGCTAGGAAAAGAAAATAAAATCTTCTACAAAGTGTAGTCACAGCTGCACTTCTAGGGATTTTTAAAAAGACATGGGCAAAAAATTAAAAATAAGAGAAAAATTCAAAATTTCCTGTTACAACAGCAACTACTACTGTCAGAATTAACTGCTGTGGGTGAACTCATGAATCTGTGTGGTGTCAGTGGAATGTAGGTAGCAGAAAGTAGGTATGTAGGAAGTATGTAGGTATAATAATTGCAAATGAAGTAATATAGGCACACTTCCACACTCAGATATAATAAAATAGTTGAAATATTTTAAGTAAAATACGATAATTGATATATACCTAAATGAAGTCTGAATGTAGCACCACTGAAAGGGCAATACATTACAGGTACTGCTGCCTAAGTAATTCACAGCTACATATGAAGCAACATAATTAATTTTGCTCTTTTTGACTTACTGTCACGCTTCTAACAAAAGCTTTGCTTTGAAATTTCCTGTAAAAGATACATAACTTTTTAAGCTCTTGGTTTTAGGGAGGACTTTGCACTTGGACAGAAAATGTCAGGCTTAGCTCTTCACTGCTGTGACACAACTGATACGTAGGCTGAAGTTTGTTTTCTCTGCACTGAAAACATCAACAGTTTAATGCTTCGAGTATTCTTGAAACAGCTATAGGGTACTCTGAACGTAGTTTCATGTTGTTTTTATTAATAGAATAAATATATTAATTAATAGACTAAATAAATGAGGAGGAACTTTGCTTTTCTCACCTTCTTGGATAAAAAAGTTAGAGCCTATGGGTGTTTGCCATACCCAAGATGTTCTGCTGCACCATTTGAGCAAGTCTTGGCTTTGAGGATGATGGGTATTAACTAAAGGCAGAGCTGTTGAGAAAGTCCTTGATGACATTAGAAGTATTAGGTCTGGATTACATTGTGCTCCTGTACAAATGCATCATTATTCTTTTTAAATGTCTTGTGTAAAACTACCTTACCTTACAAAACAGGTTCTTCTTAATTTTCTTTGTGTGCATCCATTGGACACAAAGCAAGGGTTTTTTAAATGAAAACGTATATGCATCTTTTTATTCCTAGTGGAGAAAGATCACCACTTTCAATTCTATAGAAAAATGTGGAATGCTGTATAATTAATTCATTTTTTTTCCTGACTATGATCCCCCATGTTGAAGGTCAATGGCTATAGCATAGTAACACATCAATTTCTACATCTTCTTGTAATTTTAACTTTTCTTCATTAAGTGACTTGCTGTTCAGTGACAAGACAAATACTACTACTGGAATTTTTCTATTAAAAAAACAAAAACCAAAATGGTAGCTCATTAAAATTAACATTATGAAACTCTTTAAATGTAAAGACAGTTAGTCCCTGTTCTTACTGGAAACATGAAGAATTCAAGGGAAAACATTGAGTTTCTGTGACATAGTACTAGCAACAGAATGTGAATTTGAGAATATAGTACTATTTATCAAAGAGGGAATACAGACAATATTCTTGTCTATTTTTGTATTTGTTTGCAGTAGTAAATCAAGTAGTAAATGAAGCCTTGCTGTGATGTCTCCCATACAATTCCTTTATATTTGTAGAATGAGTTTGTGCGGACTTAGTGAACCCAGAAGTCAACAGGATCTGCCTTTTCTTCAATTACGGTTGCTTTCCTAGAACCAATAAAAGGTATTGAAGACTGAGATGGAAGATTCCCTTAACAAGGGAGAATCTGAATGGCACATTACTTTTATTTTGTTTTTCCCAGTGCTACTCTTTATCCCAAAACAAGTTTATCTTCCAGAGTAGTAAAAATTACTCTAGTATCACAGCAATTTTGTATCATTCATGATGGTTCTCCTTGGGTCCGATATGAAATTTGGTGTGAAGTAGGAAACATTAGAGGACATAACTGATATGTATCTGTGGGGAATACCAAACCTTGACTTGCAGGAAGGGTCCGATGTTGAAAATGACTTAAGGCCTTTCTTGTCCTTCACACATAAAAAGTCATTTTAGAAAAGAAATAAGAACAAATCCAGTGATTAAGCAGGCTTAGATGCTATGTTATGGACCTTTCTTCTTACTGTATGTTTCTAGAATTCCTAGTGTTCTTCTTTGTCTAAGTTTTTCCTATAACACTAAGTGTAAGTACTTTGTGGTTTTGCTGTTTTTTTTTTAATTGGGTTTTCCCCTCACAGACCTTCTTCTTTTCGGTCAGTCCTGATCCTTGAATAGATGTTACTCCCTAAATTCATAGCACATTCTTAATTCCTAGGAAGGCAGGTTTTCTGCCACCAGTATATAGGAATATTTTATTTTGTTATTTTTTTCTCTCTAGTAGATTGTGTAAAGGTACATTTCTCTTACCCAAATCAAGTTACTTAAGTGAAGGTGCTTTGCCCACTCTTTCTATTGTAATATACTCGGGATTGTATTCAACTCTTGTATAAAACGCCCCCATCATTGAATGCCAGAGCACTTTAAAACTTAAAATGAGAAACCTTTGTAGTACTCAAAAGGGGATGGCTAAGCAGGATTCATAGTGCTGTCAGGGAATTAGGGAATTGAGACTCCAGCACTTTGATATGTAGTGATGAACATTATGCCCTGATCTGAATGGTGTTCTAAAGCTATTCCAATCACTACTTTAATACAAAATAATTTTGTAAGAAAAAGAGGAGGAGAAGGTGTACATGAAAATGTGGGGAAATCAAAGAAATGGTGCTCCAGAAAAATGTGTTAAATGTGAACTTCACCTATAGGCACTTGTCTGGTGCAAAAATCCTATGAGCTACATCACATTTCAAAGTAAGTCTTAAGAAAGACTCAAATGATTTATAACCATTTGTTGTGGCCCATTGTCTAAGGGTGAATTCCATCCTTGCACACACATTGCAAATCAAGCTGTTCATTTTTGTCCGCCACAAGCATTTTGAGACTTCATGTTCATTATGTAAGGCACAAATGGATGCATAACTGAAAGCTCTGTTTCTTGAAATGCAAAAGATCTAAAAGCATAGATTGAAACTCTCACCACACTGTATTCAAAGTGACTCTAATCACTGTCTGATTCAGTATGATTTTATCCGGATATATGAATAAAATGGACATACCATCTTTGCTGCAGGTGTGTTTTGTTGATATTTATGGAATTTTATCAGTATGACATTTGTGCTCTGTGTCCTGTTTCTATGTGAATTTTCTGCAGTGTATGCACCTTGAATGTAATTGCTCCAGTTTGCTTTTCTGAAGCACCATTTCTTTTTTCCCTTGTCTGTTTATATCAATTCAGATGTTGAATACCCACAGGCAAGGAACCAGAGTTTCTACCCGATTAGAACATGGTATTACACAGATTAGTGGTTTCACAAGTATTCTGCATTTTCTGTGTATGTTACTGGGGAGGTTTTCAAAGAGCTGAAAAACTATGTTTAAGGAGTTAGTGGGAAAAAGGATACTATCAAAAGGTAATAAAGACTATAGATGGAATCAAATGTATCTGAATAGGAATTGAAAACAGCTGATATTAGGATTTTGCCAACATTTACCAAAGTGCCTTATCTTTACATGTAACTTTGTCGTTATGTAGCAAAAGTCTTTGGTGGCTTGTATTTAAGTATAGCACCTGTTCTCTCTGGTTTTAGCAGCTTGCAAAATCCAATCCTTAGTTAGATAAAACAATACAAAATTTTTGAAAGTGACTCCATGTGTATAATCTAGTAGCCTGAATGCTTGTGTTCGACTGTATGAGACGGGAAGTTTTCTCTTTATGCTATAGTCCCTTCCTATTTCTGCTCAGTAAAGTCTTTAGTAGTAGAGAATAATACTTGGAATACAAATATTGTATTGTAATGTATTGTATTGTACAAGAATACTTGTAGAAGCTCTTCAAGCTTGTACACTAACTTGCATGTCAGATTTTTAAGAGGAAGATATTTTCAGATTCCTTTGAGAACTTTTTGAGGAAGTATTTTGGTTTCCATGAGAAAAATTTAATCCCACATAACTGACTTTTTTCAGATAAGGCTGTTTCTAACATTCTGACAGAGAGCAGACATACAGTACTTTGTAAATACAAAAAAATTTCTATTCTCGTATTTGAAAAAAGTATTTTCCAGAAAACTACTGAGAACCTGAGTAATTTTTAAATTGTGTACTTCAGGAAGCATAATTTTAATTTGTTTTCACATTTAACACAATAAATTGTTATTGTTCTTAAATTTATCTAATCATAGCTTTTAAATGTGGTCTCATCTGGCAAGGAATTCCATATGTTCTCAAAGGAAACATTTTCTAGATGTGGGCACATTAAGAAAGCATTTTAATTATGTGTCTGAGATCACTTGTTCTCCTAGGATAGTGTAATAAATCTTATTTACTCAAATCCACAGTTAGCAAATGCCACTGTCATTACACAAGAAATATGGTGACTATGTTTCTGCCTCAGGCCTAGACAGTGTTTTAAAAAATTCACTATCTCATTTTGCTTCTCCTTAATATCTTTTCCTAAGTAAGTAGCTAATAAGTCAACATCAGAATTTATCTTGCTCCGTGTATCTGTACATCAGGGTGAGGGATGCTGAGAATCATACAGAGCTTAGAGGGGAGGTCTCCATGTCTAAAAGATCATTAATGCCAGCTCAAAACTCTGAATCTGTCCTGTGAACTCTGCATAGGTGTGCATTTTACTAGTAGTCATAGATAATGTTACTATTACAAGCATCTGTCCACAGGGATAGGTTCTGTGTGTGAGACAAGGTGTTTGTGACAAAATATAATAATACTTGGCTGCTTATGTTTTTTTTTTTTAATGAAATGGATTTAAGATCCTACCCTGAGACATCATCCCATCAAAGAGTTGCAATTGCCACCAGAGGCTAATTTAGATCTAGCTTGAAGTCTGACTCACTGTGGTGTGTGGCTTCTGAAGAGTTAATTAGAGAACACCAGAACTATTTTCCTCTCTTATTTGGATAACAATTCGACACCTTTATAAATTCATGAGCTGAAATTGCTCTGCACAAATGCACAATATCCTATTTTTCATTCAGCACTGTTTCCATTTTCCAGTGCCCTGTCTGACTTTGCTCATAGGTTGGAAAGTAGTGTGATGCATCATTTATGTTGCCTTCCACCTTTATTGACTGATGGCCTCCTTTGCTGTCAATCATTTCATTGCATTTTGTCAAAAATAATGGGAAAAATTTAGTTACTGATATGACTGAAGTGCATTCACCTGTAAACAAGAACTTGAGACAGAAATCAGAAAGAATGGTTAGCTAAAGTCATTTCAGTTATGACAAAAACCTAAATGGAACTCAAATGCCAGTGTCTAATTGACAAAGTGATGAAAATAGTTTCTTTGATTGGAAGAGAAAAGCACGTTCTCAATAATTTTTAAGAAATGGGTTGTTTTAATTTGAAAGAGATTCCGTTTGCTAGCATGTGTTCTACAGCTCTATGCAAAAAGCAGTCACATTAGGTTGTCACATGGCCTGACCGTAGAACTGCCTAATTGCCCATCTCTGCTCAAATCCGGAAGTGCTGTATTCAAATACCAACTAACCTGTAGTAAATACATGTCAGAGAGCAGCAAGTTCCAGGCTGCTCCTTAAAGGAAGAACCAGGAGCTGAAGGTAACTACAGCACTGTGTCCTTACTGACCAGGGCACAGTCTCGCACCACCTGAGCTAGATGGGCACAGCTAGGTGATGGTAACAGCTACTGAGAAGGTACCTCATACTGTTGTTAGACAAAGTGCTGCAATGTGGGTCCAAGGTTCATCATGGAGACAGGACCAGAAACAGGACTGGAGATGGCACACCTACAACATAGGTCAGGCCAGGTTTGGGAGCCCAGACCCAAGCTTAAATGGAGCTCCTGGCCCATGGGTAGAAGGTGTGAATGGAGGATCCATGCAAGGCTGGTCAGGACCTCAGGGCCATGAAGGCCTATTCATGCAATCAGCATCCTGAGGATAAATGTATGGCGTCAAAAGAACATTTCATCAGGCTTCTCACTGTGGTACAGCATAAGGCTGTACTGAGACAGCTGGTTTGCACAAGGATGTGTTATATAGGTATTGAAGCTTAATGATCAGAATCATAGAACCATAGAATAGAATCAGAATCATTATGGTTTGAAGTGACCTTTAAGATCATCAAGTCCAACTGTTAACCTAGCACTGCCAAGTTACTACTAAACCATGTCCCTCAGCACTATATTTGTATTTTAAATACCTACGGCAATGGAGACTCAACCACTTCCCTGGGCAGCCTGTTCCAATGCTTGACAACCCTTTCAGCAAAGAATTTTCTCCTAATATCCAATTTAAACCTCCCCTGGTGCAACTTGAGGCCATTTCGTCTTGTCTCATCACTTGCTACTTAAGAAACGAGATTGACACCCACCTCATTACAGCCTCCTTTCAGGTAATTGTAGGGAGCGATAAGGTCTCCCCTCAGCCTCCTTTTCTCCAGGCTAAACAATCCCAGTTCTGTCAGCCACTCCTCATAAGGCTTGTTCTCCAGGCCTCTCACCAGCTTTGCTGCCCTTCTCAGAACATGCTCCAGCACCTCAATGTCTTTCTTGTAGCAAGGGGTCCAAAACTGAACACAGTATTTGAGGTAGAGCCTCACCAGTGCCAAGTACAGGGGGATGATCACTTCCCAGGTCCTTTTCCACCGGGCAGCTTTCTAGCCACTCTCCCCGAAGCCTACAGCATTTCATGGGGTTGTTGTGATTTGGCCTTGTTGAACCTGTGTGAAGGCATTCAGGATGATCTGCTCCATAAAGGCTTGCACAATAATATCTGAGGATATAGTTTTCACGTTGTATGCCTTTAACTACTGTGCTGGGTTATTGCTGCATGGTGGTTTAAACTTTATAACTGTTCAGCAGCTCATACCTTTATAAAGTGTGGAGTATAATGGATCAAGTGAGTTCCATCAAGCCCATAAAGTACTTACAGAAGTCTTGGTTGCTTTTGACATCTCTTGCCAGATTCAGTTCCAGGTGGGCTTTGTCTTTCCTAACCATGTGTCTGCATGATTGGACAGCATGGGCAATTCCAAACAACACTTCATGAAGCCCTAGCCTGAGATTAAATGGAGCCCCTGGTGGAAGGGGACAGTAGGGAGGAGGGAGGGGACAGTCAGGATGGGGCTGGGGGGCATCATCGGGGAGGCTGTTCAGGACCATTAAGGCCTGGTACTGCTCTCAGGCATCCTGATAAAGACATCACAGCATCCATCACTGAAGTCAGAGAAAAGGTAGAAGTGAGAATGTCAGTATTTGCTTTTGTTTGGTAGAAGCTGGTTATAGGCAATATCAAAATATTAAAGCAAACAGAATGAGGTATTAGCACAACCCCAATTTTTTATATCCCAAATTATTAATAAAAGTAAGGAACTTCCATGTGAAATCACACATCCCTGTGCCCTCTACACTTACAGCTTCTCGGAGTGAAGTTGACCTTTGTTGAACCCTCTTAAATTTTTGAAGAGCGTGTGTGTGGGATCTAAATTCTTTGTTCCTTTACTGAGGAAAAGGGACCAACAGCAGGTTTTGATATGTCTTGCATTGCATGTAATATTAATTCACAAAATATTCCACCTCCACCACCTGTCTGTATTTAAAATATGAATCATTTCAGTTACACACAAAAAAAAAATGTTGTAACATTGTTCATAACCTACCAATAAATTATTTATTCTCAAAAAAAAAAAGGAAGATATGGGGGAAGAAAGAAAGAAAAGTATTATAAGAAAAAGCTTTAGAAAATGGGGTCAGATGTGCAGGAGAAAATAAAGCACATATGTTTTTTTGAAGAATTCAACCTGGATATTTCTTGATTTTAAGGTACAAAATAATTCTTTTAATCTTTCATCTTTCTTGACTACTATTTCTCTATTTCTCCTCAAATAATCTGTGATTTCATGGCTAAAAATAGTTTCACATAAATTATAGAAAATCTATATATTACCTCACAATTCTACGCAAGCTTCAATAAAATGAAAAACAGAGTCTGGGTACTTCATGTGTAGTGGTGTGCTGCATTAGTTTGACAGAAAATGGACATTATATTTATTTTTTACTATACTTAGCCATAGAAAGTTAATGCACTTTTCACAGGAGAACACCTGTGATTATATCACTATCCTTCAATTTAGCTTCAGATCACTTCCCTATCATTGATCTAAAAATTACTTTTCCTCTTAATGCTTCATTTCTCAATCTGTAAAACGGGAATAGTGTTATTCTGCAATGAGGGTCTTTTATTTGAAATGCTCAAGTTAAAAGGCAATACGGGTGATATAATAATCTTGTATTTGTAACTTTTGATGGGGAAAATGAGATATAAATATGTGTAGTTCGGAGGCATAACTGCCTGTGCACAGCATCTGGAAAAACGTCAACAAGAGCCAAGGAAAAAGTTGTATAGGTGATATATTCAGCTATAACTGTGACTGATAGGAAGAGGTTTTAAAAAGAAGCATTTAAGGTAAATATCAATAAAAGCTTTCTGAGAATGAGACTGGAGTGTGGCTTACTTCAAATTACATCATCTTGTTAGAGAACTAAAATAAAACCCACTGAAAACAGATTTTAAATCATAGTGTTGCATTTTTTTGATTGTACAGCAATGGCAAAATCTCTCTCCAATTCTAATTGCTCTGGTCTTTTGGTTTGTCTCGTTCCCAGCAAATAAGTTTTATAAAGCCAGCAGATGAGATTCGTAGTAACTATTTCCATCTACTATTGTGACAGAATTTGATTTTTAAAAAAAGACCAAGAGTATTCTCTGCTTAAAACACATTTTGAAATTTCTGGGTGTTTCAATCATAATAAAGCAGACCTTTTTCTTTAACATATTTTAATATATTGTTGAGGTTTGTGAAGTCATGAGTGTTACACGAAATGATCTGAGATGTTCACTGAAATATTCTCCCTGGAAATCTTCAGCAATCTAATCAGCATTTTAATATGTGATGTCTTTTTTTGTTGTATTTAACTGTTTACAATAAATAACGTGGAACTTTTATTTGATTAGTATTTAGTGAAACCATTTGTATTTTACTAAAAGAAGGAAAAAGCATCTATAAGAAATAAAACTTACAGCTACAATTCTAATTTACATAGTAGTCTTTATATAAATTTCCCAGAGTTCTTCACTGACAAATCATACAGAACTACATGAAGGAGAAGTAGTTTATCTCAAAGAAAGCCATTTTGAAAAGACATATTGTCATTGTGCTTGTAAAAATGTTCCAAAAAATGAACACAGTGAATATTTGCTGGAAGCAAGCAGTACATGCGAGATGTCAGCCGAGAAATACGTTTTCAAATCATTATTTTCTTTATTCAGTGGCTGAACTAACAAATCACAGAGTACACGAACAGAGTTAGAAACAAATCATAAACATTACTGAAAACAAAATAAAATTATATTAAAATATGAAAATATTAAAAGTAAAATTTGTCATTGTGTGGAAATCACAAGGTCTCTTTTGTCTTCTTAACAGCTCTTGAAAGTATGTTGTCTGGCTTCGTATAATTGCAGCTTCAGTTTTGGCAGATGAATATGCTTTTGTTTTAAACCTCAGTCTCTTAACACTGAACAGAGATACAGGTATGTGAATCCTGTTTCCAAAAAGAAGATACAGTTTGGATACTGTCTGTTTCATGAAACATGGTAAACTGACTATCCTATCTACATTCAAATTTAAATTCTGTATTTTTTGTTGCATTGGAGTCTTTAAATTTGAGTTTGACTAAAATATGGATATATTTATAAAAGATAAAAAAGTTCATGACATATTACAAAAGTGATTGAGGTCTCTGGGAAAATAATTGGATGCCCTCTGCAATGCCTGTGCGGATGTAAAGCTGAATAACTTATTCTTGTTTTAATCTATTGAGTGAAGAGTTTGTATTTAAAAAAAGTTAGGATGAAACTGTGAAAACCGCCTATGAACTTGGGGGAAAGTAAAGGTTAGTTAATTTTTTTAGCCTAATTGTTAAATCCGATGTGCATAGTCAGATTAGGAACCAACTTCTCATCCTTTCAAAGGGAAGAAATAGAGATGATGTTCTCCAGCAGGAAGGTGAAGGGGAGGGACCATTTTGCTGTGTCCAGTATCACGTGAGTGCATGTCTTTTCCATGAACAAGTAGCAGATGTGCATATACTCTTGTGAAGTTGTAACTCTAACAGAAAAAACCCCAAAACCAAAAAACAAACAATAAAAAACCAAAATAAATCTGAGGCTCTTAAAAGAAACCCTAACTCTAACAGGAAAAAAAAAATCTTCTGAGGATATAGAGTGATTAAACTGAATGACATCAGAGTCTGGAGAGATTCTTCTATAGCTTTTTCAGGTACTTAATTAATCAGTCTCTTCAAGCCAGTAAACCCACTACTGCCGAGCAACAGCACAGCTGCACAGAGAGGGTCATAGTTTCACTTCCAATTGATGTAGAGAGTCTGAGACCAAAGAAGCAGCCCCAGCTGGAAGTTGGGGAGGAGGGGGGAAGCATCAGGTGGGTGAAGGGCAAAGGATCCCAGTCAGGAGCCTGCCGTGCTGAAAGTTGCTCATCTGTGATCCTGCACCAGGATCTACTGGAAGCAAGAGGCAGATTGCAGTGATGGGCAATTGCTACCAGAAACTAGCAAGCTAAGTTTGTCACTGCAGAGACAATTTCATGGTGACTTGCTTGCCAAGTGCACAAACGTGCCAGACCTTGTGAGATTCTCTACAGACTGTGAGGGAACAGCAGAGGGGGTCTGTAGCTGGTGTGCATGGGAATAAAATTAGTAGAGTGAAAGGCAGGAGAGAGATTGGGAGAGGAGGGGTGGAATTTAAGCCTTGAAGAATGTTTTAAGAATACCAAACCCACTTAACTAGTGTTGTTTGCAGTCCTCTCAGTAATTCCTGTGGGGCCAAGGAAAGAGGAAGAGAGATGAACTTTTAATGCCAGGCTGACAAGTCAGTAGTAAGGATGCAGATGCATCAAAAGCTGGGCACAGTTCTAGCATAATGGATGGTCATGCAGGAAAGAAGTACTTCTTCTGAATGACAAGTGGACCAAGCTTCTAGCACTTAACACCAAAGAAGTTGAGGCTGAGCTTTCAATGAAAGAATGGGAGAAAACTGACAAGTACAGAAGAGCATGGAACTGGAGATGACATGCTTATTATGGATGTTATGGAAATTTCGTTAGCCTCTGCGAAGGCTAGAGCAAAGGATGGTATTAGTCTAACACAGAAAATTATTTAAAAAGGATGTTGAGAACAGAACCAAACCTGTACACTAACAATACAAAGTCTAAATTGTCAGATTAAGGAACATAAATATTGAAATAGCATACATACTAGAAACTGAGTGGAAAGAGGATGATCTGCTAGGCATCATTAGGTAGAATAAAATTAACGCCAACAACGATAAAATGAACAGTGACAATTTGACAGGATCAAATTATATGCACCTTAGAATTCTCAGCCTCTTACTTAAAATTCTCCTGTCATTTGAAGTACTTGGAAGATAGGAAGATGCCATGTAAATTGATCCAAGGTGAGATTCCAAGAAATACAGGGTCCATAAACCTGATACCAAAGGGGCAAATTAATGGAGCCTGTAATAACGCATATATCAATAAGAACATGTATTAACCCGACCATGTACTGAGGAAAGTCAATATGGATGCTTGAAGGGAAATCCTACTTCATAAACGTACTGGAGTTACTTGAAAATTCAGCACATGGGTATCAGCACAACACTGCCTGATATATTCTAAATGGACTTCTGCAAGTTTTCTGGAACAATTTGTCACATGAAGCTTGAAAGAACCTAAGTAGTTACAGCATAAGAAATAAAGTCCCTCATTTTATTTCATCATTTGGTTAAATGACGAAACAGAGGGTAGGAATAAATACATTTTGCAGTGTAATCACCAGTGAATTGCATGCAAATATGTGCTGAGACTTGCGCGGTTCAAGGTATTCATAGATGATCTGGAACAGTAAGTGATTAGTGAAGTGGCAAAGTTTACTGCTGATAGCAAGTTATTCAAGGCAGTAAAAATGAAAGCAGACTATGAAGAATTGCCTAAGAAGCTTAGGAAGCTGAATGAGTGGCTAATAAAATGGCACATGAAATTCACTGTAGATTAATGTCAAGCCACGCATATGGGAATGACCAGGACTACATTCGCATACAACATAATGGGCCATGAACTGGCCATTATCACTCAGGTACAAAATCATGGGAAAAAATGGCTGTATGAAAATGTCATCTCAATAATGGTTAAAAAGGCAAATCAAAGCTAAGAATTATTTAAAAAAGGAATAAAGAATAAAACAGGGAACATCCTGTCCCGTTGTATAATTCTCTGGCTTCACCACTCTCTCCTCCATTTGAAACAGAATCTATGAAAACTGGAAAAGGCTCAGAGAAGGAGAACAAGCATCATCAAAGGTATGGAACTGCTTCTTTCTATGAAAGAATGAAATAAGATAAAATGGTCAGGATTGGAAAAAATGATGAAAGAAAGAGGTTAAGATAGAGCTCTGTAAGAGAGAGTGCCTGGGGGAGGCTGGATAAGATTTGATAGTTCATTGTAAACATAAAATTGTCCAAAATAAAAGGAAGGATAAATCAAATTAGTAGGAATCAGACTCGAAACAATTTTAGGGAAGCAGTTCTTCACACAGCAGCTGTAGGCTGGTGGAACTACTCCAAAGGATGTTGGAAACACTAAAAGGCACATGGGCTGTTGGAGAGGCTGGGAAAAACTCATAGAAGGGAAGTTCAGAGACATCTACTAAATACATATATACCATCTCTAACTCCAGAATTGAAAATCATTGGGAAAAATACTAGAAGGAAGTGTCACAGACTTGTCTCAATTTTTCATTCTTCTCTAGATGTGCATTTATGACATCTTTTATTTTGGAAACAATAGAAAGGCATTTAGCGTGACTCAGGATGATCTTTACTATATATATCCATTGAATGTTCTTGATTTTTCCAGTGACGGGCACTGCCTACATCTATACTGGTAAATGAAACAAGATCAAGGATTGAGACCAAAAGGCATGACCTCACTGTTTATACAGGCAGTAACAACTTCACTCTGGTCCTTATGTAACCCTAAAGTCATAGTAATTTTGCATAAATTTTTTCTTTTCTGTTCAAAGTTCCTGGCAGTTTTTTATAGTCTCTTCAAGTCTCGTTTTCACAGACTAAACTGAAGACATGTCTGTATGCCCTCATTTTTGATGCAAATATGTTGAGGAGTGCTTTATGGTGTGAAGCCTGAAGAGGACAGCACTGTAGGAGTGGGGGAGGTGACAACAGCCACACCTGGTACATTGTGATGATTAACATTCTGATTGTTAGAGTCCATTCCAAACATGCACAGTATGTTACACGTTACACCACTGTTACATATCCTTCAGATGCTCACAGCCAAGGAGTATAGCTTAAGCACCAGCCCTCTCAGACAGTCAACGTGTGGTCTAACATAAGAAATGGTGGTGACACTGCCTATTCCTGCAACGGAGCCTATACTTAGCAGTGATAAATGGTGCCTGAGCCAGAAGGGATTTGGGCTGTCCCAATAAGGAGCTTGATCACTCAGAAAATTTTACTATGTTTTATTTTTTTGTAAGCAGAGTCCATGTTATGTCTGTGAAGAGAAACATAGGCATCTCCTATACCCATTGCTCCTGGAGAGCTGCTTAGTACAAGATTTATAGTCTCTCCTTAGCAATAGCAAAATTAGTCTTCATAGGTATGGACTGTATGCATAACAAGAATAATAATTATGAAAAAGCATTTTTCCTTATACCCACTATCCATCTTAACTCTTAGTTCATAAGCCACCACTCGTTATTCAAGGCTGCTAAATAGAAATGTTCTGAACGTCAAAATGCCTCCAGTGCCTCTACTTTTTGCGGAAAAAAAATCACTGCTTTCATCAATATGTTTTATGCTCCTAATACTACTTAATTACTGGTCTTTTCTATTTCAGATTGATGTTCATGTCAGGTTTGTTTGAACACTTTTTAATAGAACTGTGTTATGTTTTCCTAATAGTAATAAACCAGACTATCTCTAGTTGCTTTATTCTTGTACAGAGAGAAAGGATGCAGATAGATGTAATTAAACTAAATATATACCTCCTCAGTGGTTGCACTTTTCAAGATTTCAGGTTTCTTCTTAGGCATGTATCATTCTTGTTTAACTTGGCAAAAAAATATTCAATAGAAAGAATACTGTTCCCTAGATTGTCACCAACAGATGTTACAGGTGTTTATAAAAGCATTGTTTTTTCTTTTAAAAACTGCTTATAGTCTGTTAGTTAGAGATTGTCTCCAGAGAAGTAACACATGGGAGCTGTAGGAATTTTCACTTTCTTTTTTTGCTTCCTTGAGGCTGAGAATGTTCTGCACGGTCATCACAGTTCTGCTGCACTGCTAGAAATGCTGAGCTACATCTGCTTCATAATCTTTTTCTGATTAGTGGAAGATCCATATAATAATTCAGTTGAATTATTAGTGTATTTCACTCATTAAAGACTTTTATCTAGAAAATAATTTTCCTCCCAAGTTATTATATTGATGTGATTAACAAAATAGCTTAATTAATAGTATAACAATGTCTACCAAAAGAAATAGATAATGATTTCCTGATGAAATATATAATGATATCCTGATCTCAAAACCACATGATCATAAAACTACAGAAGATGATCTGAATGGGATCCAGATTCAGTTCAGTACTGGAGTACACACCCATCTCTCCTATGAATGTATAATTTGAAGTTTTGTTAGCTGAATATTTAGTGAATACAGTGAGTTTTTTGTACAAACAGAACAAAATCTCTATAGTGTTTCCAAATTTCTCAGTTACTGGAAAATATTTTCAGTGGACAAGGTGTGCCACACTTACTTCATGACTGAGGTGCCTAATCCTAAGTGCCTCTACAGCTGTTAAAGACAGAAAATAGTCCATAACATGGTGACAGATGCGATATAAATATCTGTGTGGTATTGCAACTCTAAATGTACGGCATGACAGGTGACAACAAAATTACTGGTGCCTACTGATGTTAAAACAGGATGATATCGCTGTTAATGATCTTTTACCCTGCTCCTTTGTGTGTCATGTTCTAATAGTTACCATCTTTGTCATCTATACTTGCAGCATCCTCTGCCTCCCTCTCTGTTTTTTTTTTTTTTTTTCTCCCCATTAGAGCCTCAGAGGTGTTGGTGCAGCAGCATTCTCTAATGAAGAAAGATTGTTCTCTTTCTTCCCCTCAGTAGTGGCTTTTCTTCTCCCAAGTAGATAGTAGAAATATAACATAGCAGCATTACGTTGAAGACAGTTTGGGAAACATTCTAGTGTGCCAAGCTGCATTGCAGTACTTTCCAGGTAAGTTTAAAGAGCAAGGTCAAACTCACATTTTCAATATATCTAGGTCCCCCAGAAGTCTCAGTGTCCCGTTACTCAAAAACTGCATGTAGGATAATGTAGGATTATTTTTGGTATCAATCTTTTACAAAATCTTGGTCTATTTTTTAATATGCTCCTTGAGCCTACTGAAAGGTGGGACATGGCAACCTGAATCACAGAATGACATGGGGTTAGAAGGGACCACTGGAGATCATCTAGTCCAACCCCACTGCTAACGCAGGTCCACCTAGAGCATGTTGCATGGGAACATGCACAGCAACCCAGGTGGGTTTAGAATGTCTCCAGAGACAGAGACTCCATCACCTCTGGGCAGCCTGTTCCAGTGCTCTGCCACCCTCAAAGTAAAAAAGTTCCTCCTCATGTTTAGATGAAACTTCTTATGTTCAAGTTTGTGCCCATTACCTCTCCTCCTGTCATGGGGCACCACTGAAAAAAGACTGTCCCCATCCTCGTCACCCATCCTGTAATTGTTTATAAGCATTGATCAGATCCCTACTCACCCTTCTCTTCTCCAGACAAAAGAGACCCAAGTCCCTCAACCTTTCCTTGTAAGAAAGATGTTCTAGGACCCTCATAAGTCTATGGGGCTGGATGGGATTCACCCAAGGGTACTCAGGGAGCTGGTGGGGGTGCTCACCATCATCTATCAACACTCTTGGTCAACAGGGGAGGTACGATGGGTGACTCCAGATGACTGAAGGGTGGACAATGTGACACCTGTCTACGAGAAGGGCTGGAGGGAGGATCCTGGGAACTGCAGAAATGAACTACAGTCAGCCTGACCTCAGTACCAAGTAAGATCATGGAGAGGATCATCTTGAGTGAACTCCCACAGCAAGTGCAGGGCAGCTAAGGGATCAGGGCCAGCCAGCATGGGTTTATGAAAGGGAGGTCTTGCTTAACCAACCTGATCTCTTTCAATAACCATGTGACCCACCTTCTGGATGGGGGGAAGGCTGTGCATGTTGTCTACCTGGACTTTGGTAAGGCTTTTGACACCATCCCCCACAGCATTCTCCTGCAGAAGCTGGTGAATCATGGTGTAGACAAGTGTACTCTTCACTGGGTAAAAAAACTGGCTGGATGGCTGTGCCCAGAGGGTTGTGATTAACAGGGTGAAATCTTGTTAGCGGCCAGTCATGTGTGGTGTCCCTCAGGGCTCATTTCTGGGTCCAATATTATTTAATATCTTTATTGATGATCTGGATAAGTGGATTGAATGTGCCCTCAGTAAATTTGCAGATGACACCAAACTAGGTGGGAGTTTTGATCTGCTTGAGGGTAGGAAGGCTCTACAGAGGAACCTGGACAG
>VXBJ01007104.1:116002-154055 GCA_013400055.1 Nycticryphes semicollaris
GCTACAGGCTTGGGGAAGAGTGGCTGGAAAGCTGCCCAGCAGAAAAGGACCTGGGGGTGCTGGTGGGCAGCCTGCTTAACATGAGCCAACAGTATGCCCAGGTGGCCAAGAAAGCCAACAGCATTTGCCTTGTATCAGAAATAGCATGGTGAGGGGTGTAGAGAACAAGTCATATGAGAAGAGGTGGAGGGAACTGGGCCTGTTTAGTTTGGAGAAGAGGTATGCTGAGGGGAGACCTCATTGCCCTCTACAGCTACCTGAAAGGAGGCTGTAGAGAGGTCGATGTTGGCCTCTTCTCCCAAGTGAATAATGACAGGACCAGAGGAAATGGTCTGAAGCTGTGGCAGGGGAGGCTCAGATTAGATATTAGGAAGAATTACTTTACTGAGAGAGTGGTCAGGCACTGGAATGGCCTGCCCAGGGAGGTGGTCGAGTCACCAGCCCTGGAGGTATTTAAGAAAAGTGTAGACATGGCACCTCAGGGCATGCTCTAATGGCTGAGATTGTTGGGTTGGGTAATTTGTTTTGTGGGGGTTTTATTTGGTGGTCGTTGGTTTGTTGGTTTTTGGTTTTGTTTTTTAGTGTGTGTATGGTTGGACTCAATGATCCTGAAGGTCCTTTCCAATCATGAAGATTCTGTGAAGATCTTTTTGTCCACCAGGATTCCCAGGTCTTTTTCTGAAGAGCAGGTCAGCCCCCAACCTGTACTGGTGCCAGGGGTTATTCCTCCCCAGGTGCAGGACCCTGCACTTGCCCATGTGGAATATCATCAGGTTCCTCTCTGTCCAACTCTCCAGCCTGTCCAGGCCTTGCTGGATGGCAGCACAGCCTTCTGGTGTGTCAGCCACCCCTCCCAAAATGTTTGAAGCTGAGTGTGAAAAGGCTCCTTTAAATAATGCAGGAACAAAGTGAATGCTGGATTAGAAGATATACTTGTGAATAATTATAGATCAGTTGCCCTACTACCCATATTTTGTTTTTTATAGGCCTGAGTTATGTTACAGAAAACCTGCCTGACTGAAGTAAAATGATGAAGTATATTGCAGAATCATATTTCTGTCATTGCTGTTTTTTACTTGGTAAAAATCCTAAAAAAAAAAGGAAAGTTATGTCCTTTGAGTCATATAGAAACATGTTTTAATTTAATATATATCTCTAGCTCACAGTGAATGACAAAGAACCCCAAAACAAACCCTGTCAGATTTGCAACAGAATTCAGGTGGAACCTGTGGAGTTTTAATACCTGCTGAAGTAGATGAAGAATTAACCTTGCAATGTATAGCAAAATAAAGGAGTGCTTTTCTTCCACTAACATGAAAATTATGAATAGTCTTGCTACAATACTCTCAAGACAGCTAATTTGTTAACTAGTGCAAAAATAATTTACAATGAATAATTTACTGTATCAAAGACTACATGCGTGAATGTCAAAACATCCAATGAAAATAATCTTGGTTGTGTTAAAGGCATGCAAATATTGTTAATCTTTATTAGTATAAGAATAATTCATAAGTGATCAAGAAGTGCTTTTGCACTTTTACTTTTCTGATTGTTCCCCACCCCACTGGGTAGGGATGTGAGCAAGAGGCCATGTTGTGTTTAGCTGTCTACTGGGATTAAACCATGACATTTGTGTGTGTAATTCTAGTGAAATTTTTTTTTGTCAGCTAGTGAGAAGAAATACTAGTTCTGAAATCAATGTAGGAATTACAAACGGAATTAGCCTTAACAGAACATATACTTCATAAGGAAGAATTTAATACAAAATTAAAATCAGCTTTATTCTAAAAACAACAATTTGTATTTTTTAAGCTACCCTATTCAACTACAAATTCTCTGAAACATGGATTTCTGAGAAATGCAATACCCTTTCATTATTGGTGCATATGTGAAGTGAATTAGAGCAAATATTTTATAGCAGCCAGTGTTACAATTAGCACTTTATATTTTAAATGGGTTTGTCAATTTACTTTATTGTAAGTTTTCTTTAGTAGTCACTATTCAATTGATTTCTATTTCCACTTATTTTACTGAAAAAAGCCACTTTCATACAGCATGTTGGTAGAGTATCTTCTCCCAGCACCTAGCTCAAAGACACTGAGAGCAAGGCAGTGGATATTATGAATGTTTTGTCCAACTGGAATTTAAGCATTATTTCAGCAATTGATTTGACAGTGATTTCTGTGTTAGTTGCAGCAGCCTCTTTTAAGGGAAATATATATGTAAAACACACAAATATTATGTTTGTATAAAACACATACAGAGTCGTAGAACCATGGTACGGTGGGAATTGGAAGGCACCTTAAAGATCATCAAGTTCCAACCCCCTGCCATGGGCAGGGACACCTCCCACTAGACCAGGGTGCTTAAAGACCCATCCAGCCTGGTTGTGAATACTTCCAGAGATAGGGCATCCACAACTTCTCTGGGCAACCTGTTCCAATGTCTCATCACCCTCACAGGGAAGAATTTCTTTCTAGTATCTAATCAAGATCTCCCCTCTTTCAATTTAAAAACATTACCCCGTGTCCTATTTCTACACTCCCTCATAAAGAGTCCCTCCCCATCTCTCCTGTACTGAAGCCCTCTTCAGGTACTGGAAGGCTGTTATAAGGTCTCCCCAGACCCTTCTTTTCTCCAAGCTCAACAACCCCAACTCTCTCAGCCTGTGTTCATAGGAGATGTGCTCCAGCCTTCTGATCGTTTTTATGTCCCTCCACTGGACCCATTCCAACAGGTCTATGTCTTTCCTGTGCTGAGGACTCCAGACCTGGACACAGTATCCCAGGTGAGGTCTCACAAGAGCAGAATAGAAGGGCAGAATCACCTCCCTCAACCTGCTGGCCACACTTCTGTTATGCACTCCAGGATGTGGATGGCTTTTTGGGCTGCTAGTGTACATTGCCAGCTAATGTGGAGCTTCTCATGCATGAGCACACCAAAGTCCTGCTCCTCAGGGCTGCTCTCTGGCCATTCTCCGCTCAACCTGTATTTGTGCTTGAGATTGCCATGTCCCAAGTGCAGGACCCTGCACTTGGCTTCATTGACCTTCACGAGGTTTGCATGGACCCACCTCTCAAGGCTGTCCAGGTCCCTCTGGATGGCATCCCTTCCCTCCAGTGTGTCAACCATGCTGCACAGCTTGGTGCTGTTGGCACACAGAGGGTTTAGCAGAAATTCCAGACGCTTATGTTCCCTAAGATTACCCCATACCCTATAGTCTACAATTGTGATAAGTAGCAGTGGTTTTGTAAGTGGTCACATAAATGTATGTAAATTACTAAAAAATGCAAGTGCTTTACTTTGAATCTACAATTATTACAATTACTGGATATTAGAATCTAAAAATTACTAAGCATATGCTTGCTGTATCAAAAAAATACATTAGGACAGGTCATTTTTCAGATGCTAGAAATCTGTGCTATTTTATATAATTATTTTTCTGTTTCCTCTGTTTAACAAGGGATATGCATATCCACAAAGAATTTTTAAATAGGAAAAAAAAAAAGGAAATATGCCATTATGATGTTCAGTCCCATGTAATATCTTGGAAGAGCTCTTAAAAGGAAGATGGGGAAACAGAGAGCACTGAGAATTGAAGAGCAGAGTCAGCATGTTGTCAGAGATTTTAAAAACTTCTTTTTCCTCCTGCCTGAGTTACTTTAATCAGTGAACCATATGCCAGTATCATTATTAGGTGGTATCAGCAGGTCTCAAAGCTATGCAAAAGCTGGAATAAGTAAAGTTACCAGCTTAGACTGGTATTTGGCATTCTCAAGGAATAGCTGATTCTGTCACTGATGAGATATTCACCCTCGTACTTTTGCTGGGTCATGTGCTTAAGCCTGTGCAACTGCTGCAGAATCTTGTCCAGCAAGTGAAGGAAGCTCTGCAACACCGAAACAGGTTTGATTTCACCTCCAATCCATCTGGCTAAGCCAAACATAAAACAGTGCAAGATTGCATTGCCAATACTGCTATATACACAGATTTTCCATGTGGGTGTGTCAACTACCTCAGCACCAGTGTTGCATGCAGCTCCTCGTTTATTCACTTTTGTGGTGGGTTTGTGCTGGCTGGGTGCTAAGTGCCCACTAAAGCTGCTTTATCAGTCCCTCTCCTCAGAAGGAAAAGAGAAAAAACATAACAAAAGGCTCAGCTCATGGTATATGGGCAAAGAGATCACTCAGCAGTTACCATCAGGGGCAAAACAGACTCAACTCAGGTAAATTAATTTATTGCCAATCAAATTAAAGTAAGAAATGAGAAATAAAAGCGAAATCTTAAAACACTTTCCCCCCATCCCTCCCGTCTTCCTGGACTCAACTTCATTCCTGATTTCTCTCCCTCCTCCCCCCCTAGTGGCACAGGGGGACAGGAATGGTGGTTCTGGTCAGTTCATTCACACAGTGTCTCTGCTACTCCTTCCCCCTCAGGGGGACGACTCCTCACACTATTCCCCAGCTCCAGTATAGGGTCTCTCCCACAGGGGACAGTCCTCCATGAACTTCTCTAATGTGAGTCCTTCCCATGGGCCACAGTTTTTCATGAACTGCTCTAGCATGGGACTCTGACAGGCTCATAAGTCCTGCCAGAAAACTGCTCCTGCTGTGGCTCTTCTCTCCATGGGGCCAAAGGTTCTGCCAGGACCCTGCTCCAGTGCAGGCTCCCCATGGCGTCACAGTGTCCCTTCAGCATCCACCTGATCGTGCATGGGGTCCTCCACAAAATGTAGGTGGCTATCTGCTCCACTCTTAACCTCCGTGGGTTGTGGGGGAACCACTTTGTCTTGCCCTGGTCTTCAGCACGGCTGTAGGAGAATCTCTCTTCTATGCCTTGAACAGCTGGGGGAGAGCTAGGTCCTTGGGGTTTTCACTCGAAAGATTGTGTTTCAGCAGTCACTTTGCATTCATTTCTAACACAATGTCAGGCTTTCATCCAGACCTGTTTTTTGATTAAGAGATTAATTAACCTTTCTCTTTATTCTTCTGTCTCATGGTTTTAGGTGTGATGCAGAACTTCTCTCACAAAGTCAAAAAGGCAGATTTGTTTTATCTCCACAGGTGTAGGCATTTCAAAATACCTCTTTGGCCACATTTTTCCCACTGAAGGAAGAGTTAAGGCTTAGTTCTATGTCTTTGGTGATTTTCAAGTAGATACTTTCCTATATCCAGATTGCCAGTGAAACTTCAGAAGATCCACATAATTCCAGTGTCTACAGAAGTTCGGGGAGCATCCTGCTGGGGCTTTTATCTTTGCCATGCCTGGTATTTTAACCCTGAAAATTCTGGTGTAACTGATTACTGCTTTTCCACTCACACTTCAACAGGATCAGTTCCACTTGCAAACCATCCAGAAAAATCATCATCCATGGAATTTGAGATCCTCAGCTGGTTACTTTCTGGTAATACAGGGATTCAGCAAAGAAAGAAATGTTTTTTTTCCAAAGGCTGTGGGTCCACATACAAATTAGTCTTCAAGCCCAATCTTTTTTCTGTTCTGTGGTTCTTTACATATATGTTTTTTGTATGTGAGGGGGACAGAAATGGCAATGTATGTAAGCCATGCACACATGCACATAGCAGCAGAACAGGTACATGGCTATGTTATCTACAGAAAAATGTTTCTGCTCTCAAGGGGCGGACACAGCTACATCTACTGTAGAAATGTGTAATCTGTGCATGGCAACTAACACTAGCTACTGATAAGTAATATTTCTTTCCAGATTTAGTGCATCTTGGAAATTATATTCTGGTATTTGTCTTACATTTCCTGAAGGTTCAGGCTTGCTTGCCATCATGGTTTGTATATTCATGAGGATCTGCTTTCTCTGAACTTGGATATATACCTATCCTGCTTAGAAACATGAGAAAAGGAACTATTTGAACTCTTTTTGACATGTCTGTGCTTGTGCACCGCAGGAGCTACAAAATAAAATTAAAAAAAAATTATTATGCCATTATATTCAACCATTAACACAACAGTACAGCACTAGCCTATTATGCAGGAGGCTGATTACTTAAAGGACTTCCTAGACTTTACTACTAACATACACTATCTGACATTACTTGTTAAGCTGTATTTGAGTAAGGTTTTTTAGCAATGTAAGTGAATTCACAGTAAATTAATAATTCTGTCTTTAATTCTGCTGTATATTTCAGTTTCTACGTATCCTTGCCTAGACATACTGCTCAGGTAATGTCATAGCCTGATAATAAGAAGCTCAGATCTAAGGCCATTGAAGTCAGTGAAAGCTGTAGGCAGACTATGACAACAACATTGCATACACAGCATTGCAGTGTGACAATCATAATTTGCTGAAATGTACATAGAAATTCAAAACTTCAGCTAGTCTCTGCCCATGCTCATATTGCAAGTGTCTTGGCAGTAGAGTTGTGAAATAGCACCAACAACTATCTGATCAGAGCAATAAAAAAGAAAAATCGTATTATTTTCTGGGAATTGATAATTTGTCAGGTAAAACATCAGGAAATGTTTCTCTTCTTCTGCACAAAACAAGCTTCCCTTTAAAAAAAGAGATAACCCAGAAAATAAAAATAATAATGCCCATGTTCTGTACTTTGGTATTACACAGCCTGCTTGAGTGTTTGTGTGCACACAGAGTGGGGGGGAAACAAAAGAAAACGGTAGGAGAAGTACGTGGGGAATACCTTTGACAGTGGCACTAGTTTAAAGTGACTGTAAAAATAAGGATTCAGTTAGGAATGCGTTGTCAGCCAATGGGGTTTTTTCCACATAATTTTCCTTTTTGGTTCAAAAGTATACTCATGGAAAAATATTTCTCTTTGGACTTTCTTCTTTTTATGAATCTGAATTACTAGCATCAGTCTGGTAGAATTTACCAAGCTAATGTAGCAGTCCCGTAATTACCAGCTACTTTTATAAAGGAATGAGTTTTGTCACTGTGGCAGTTAATTTACCAGGCTGATATGGCAAGTCTACATGCAGTGAGTTATGACATTACTGCTCTTAGCTGTTTGCCTTGACACTCTGGCAGAGTTACCAGGACATGTGCTTGAGCCATGACCTCTGCAGCTTCCAGCCCCTTGTTTTGGTGCAGCAGCACAAGCTGTACTGGGAGACTGAGCTTCTGGTGCCAGTACATGAGGCCCTCTCTGCTGACTGGTGGTAGATTGCAGTCACTGACAGAGCAACAAGGAGAAAAGTCGGTGCTTGCAGTGCCTGACATTGTCACTGCTAGTTTTGCCAGTGAATATGCTAGATTCATCATAGTTAAGGTGCTAAAGAAAGGCTTCCTATTTACTGCAATGTGCTTTGAAACAGGTGGTATACAAAAAACCCCTGCTACAATAAGGTAAGGTTTTGATCTATTCCTTCTAAAAAATAAAATAAAATAATAATAAAAAAAAAACCCCAACCCAAACCAACCAAACAAAAAAAACCCCAAAACAAAAACCCAAACCACACAACTGTGTGGTGAAGCATAATTCAGTTCAGTCATTGCATATGACATCAATAAACAAGATAGTCGCAGTAATGCAGATTACTACGTGCTTGGCTTTTAGGCAACCTGTCACCCACCCACTGGTCTCCTTTACGTGTGTTGAAGACTATACTACAAAGCTGTTGGTCACCTCTCTTAAATAGAGGTGTCTCAGTTTTATTCAGGATCTAAGAATCCCACCCCACAGGGTTTCCAGGTATAGATTCTCCCTCTCACTTGGACCTGGTGTCTTATCTGAACATAAGGGGAGAGCTTGGTACCATCTCTTATTTGGACAATAGATGAACAGCTAAATGTACTTGCTCATGCATTGTTCCTGTGCCCAAATCATATTGAACCCAGAATGTTTCTAGCTCAGGGTGGTAAAGTACCTATAAATAGATTACAAAATGAAATTATTTGTTACTTTTTCTGTAAGCTGTCCCTCTTTGAGTAATTAAATGTTAGGCTAGGCAGAGACAGAGAGAAAAAGGTTGTATTTTAGGGCTCAGTTGTAAAATCAGCAATTTCAGTTCTTTAAAGGCAAAAGTAACATTTTCAGGGGAAGGCTGTTTTTTTCAGTTTTGTTTGGATTTGGGTTGTAATTTGTTTTCCTTACCTGGGTCTCCAAAAGCATTCTCCAGTGCTGGAACCTTTGAGTAAAAGAATATGGCGGTATTGCACTACTCCAAGTGTTTTAGGATCTGATAAATCTTATGAATTAAGCTCTACAGGGGAGGTAAGCAAGATATTGACTGGCAGGGAGAGAAAAGTGGTGGAGCAGATGACACATTTAACAAATGTTAGGTATACACAATGTCTCATGGTCTTGTGATACACTAAATGTGTTAATAACAGCACTAAGCACCGTAATACATATCATAAATGTCTGTGCTTTTATATTATATGTTGAATTGTATGTTGAAACCTGTTGCTTGCATCCTGCCTCCTGTAAACCTGTGGCACTTAAAACAAGTGTAGTGGACAAGTGGAGATGTTTATGTTCAAGTTTCCTCCAATTACCAATAGAGTGATCAGATTTTTTTCCAAAATATTAAATGAAGAGATGCTGGAAGTCAGGACTTTTAAAACAGAGTCCATATTGAGGCTCTAATGTCTTGAAAAAATAGTTTTGGGTACCAGACGCTGAAAGCAGAAATAATGCAAATAACGTATATGTTAAGACAGGCAAAATCTAGGACATTTTTTTCTCACCACTTGCTACTCCAAGTAGCTGTGAATACTTGGCATTTTCCAAGGAATCATTATTCATTGTATTTCTACATTTTCTCTTTGTGGGTAACAGAGAAATGCGCATATTTTATCTCTTCTTTCTAAATACGCCACACTGTTTTCTCTCATTTTCAATGACTGCCACTGAAATTTTCTGCTTCCTTTTAATACCATTCTCCATTTGAAATGTATACATAATTTGATGTAACTTTCTCCTGCATAAATTTAATTCTGTATTAAGATATACAGGTCATTTACAATCTACATAGAACAATATTTCATACGGAATTTTTAACCATCCATTTTGTGATATACTTACTTTTTCACAGGTGCTGTCTCTCTCTTCTTTTAAATACTGTGTTGCACTTGATCTTGTTTCTAAGCTTTTCCATTTCCTTGTGATATGACATGATGGTGACATGCTACTATGTCAGCCTTTACTGTACATGAACCATATCACCCAAGCCGAGAACCATGCTAAAAATTTGATGGAGTGGGAAGAGTGAAAGACTGAGCTATACATCTGAAGAATGCTTAACCCAGTGGAAACATAAGTAATAATCACTATTAGGTACACGCTTGTTACATTTTTGGCAGCCGGTGAATTTCTCTTTTACTGGTGAGACTCCTTCTGGAGTTCTTCATAACAAAGTCCTTCACTTTTCATCACCATAAACTTCAGCTTCACCATCTCCTTCCTCCTTGCCTCAATTTCCCCATCAAAAGAGAATAGTATACAAAAGGTACCTCTCAATTCTAACTGGAATAAGGTGTGGGGGGGTTCTTTCGTGGTTGTTTTTCTGTTGGGTTGGTTGGTTTTTACTTTTTTATATATATTTGAAATATCTTAATCAAGGATTTCTCCTGAATTGATGGACATTCTTTTAAGTCATATGGGCCTGTTGGGATATCTGAAAATATATAGTTCTTCAAATTCCATCATCCATGTGTCTAATAGGAATCAACAGCTTTTTCATAAAGACATTCACTGTAGTACTAAAATTAATTACTAAAAATGTAGTAATTAAAAACAATCTTATTTGTGTTCTGGACAGCTAATTAGAAAGATCAAGATATAGGTCAACATTGCTTTTTTGTTACTCCATTTCATTTAAAGACTCTGTCTGGGACTTGCAGATATATATGGAATACATTTTAGCTAGTAGTGTCTATACCTTATTCTGCTTTGTATAGCTGTATATAATTTTTGCCATTTCTCCTCCCTTCCTTTCTCTCTCCTTCCTTCTTTATGCCTTTCCTTCCTTCTTCATTTCCTCCCTTCTTCATTTCCTTCCTTCCTTGCTGCCTTCCCTATTCTCTCCTTCCTCCACTCTCCCTCCCTTTACACCTTCCCTCATTCGTTCCTTCTCTTCTGTTCATTCTTTCCCTAGGGAATTTTTACTATACTTTCCCATAGAACTTTAATTTAATATATCCATTCTACAGATTGTATAGATTTCCTTGGTAAATCAATGTTCTTCTGTTAGTGGGTATGGAGGGAGAGAAGAACTGAGTGCCTTTCTCTGTGCCTGCTCAGTTGGAGAATACTGAACTGTAAAGGAGTTTTGATTGCTTTTGCCATTAGCAGTAATTACATTTGCAAATAAAAGCTCCCTGAAAATCATCAGCTTACTAAGTGTTAAGTAGGTTGTACATTGACATCCAGGTACTATTTTTAGATATACATGTATCAATAATGAATCACAAAGAATCACAGATAAAAGCATTTCTCCTCTAGAAGGGAGAAAAGATGGTGATTTGCCTGTAAAATTTATTTATTAGGCTTAACAATTTCATTGAATTTATCTTTGATTCAGAGGAATTGTCAGGTTCAGTCATATACATTGAGAGATCTCAGATATATATTCTACATTTTTATATATTTTTTTCTGCTACAATGCCAATAAATGGCTAGTGTTTAATAATTAGGTACTTGTTGTTAATGTGAGTGAGGGACAGATAAAGGTGAATTGGACAGACACTTCTGACATAGGACTTAAATCTGAAAATCACCCTTGCTTGGAGGTGTGAAGGAAGCGCTTTTCCTTTTCATTTTTTTTAACATAAATTCAGGAGTTCTGGATGACATTCACAGAACAAGTCTTGACTTTGAGAATAGGAGGAAATGTAAAGTCTAGTTTTTAGCAGTAGGATCTTTTTTCAGCTGGTCCTGATAGCCTCAAAAATTTTGATCTGAAATTGATACAACCTGAAACTTAAATAATAATGTTGTAAACAGAATATGAACAGTCAACATCACAGGAAGCAGAAAATGAAATGAATTTGTTTAGGCCTTACATAGATTTTAACACATCACCCTAAAATGATTTGATAGATGCTGAAAAGAGTAGTGCCCTCTTTGTTTGTTGCTGTTCTGAAAGAGAAACACTGAAATGGTTTCTGTACTAATTGTGCAATTCCTGCTGTTTCATTGAGTTTCCCTTTGCCAGCATGCTTCTGGTTACTGCTTTAGCACATTGAATCAGTTCTACCACAAGTGGGTTTTTTACATTCTATTTTAGTTTTCTGCATTATTTACCTCCTGTTTCCTAATGGGTGTGGGGAAGTTAGAGGAGCAGTAGACATTATGTTGTTGAAAGCAGTGTAGCGTGCCTGCACGCCACAGCGTATGCTGAAGTGGGAAATACATAAGCTACTACCCCATTACTTGGGTCAGCTGTGTCCTCCCCTGAGGGGCATTGCTTTAAGGCCATGCTCTAGCACAACATGCAACCTTCAGCTCTATCACCAGGCTGGGTAATAAGACATGAATTACTGAAGGGCAGAAAGCAATGGACAGAACAATGACTGTAGAATTGCTGGGTTATATAGATAGCCTGGACACTTTACTTTTTATGGACTTTTTTAGAAGCCACTTTATCACTACTGCCCTAGGTTTATTTATCTACAAAATAAGATTAATGATTCTTTAAATCATTCCCATAAGATAAGTCTCCGTGTTATTTTCCAACTGTTTTCATTATTGATTACCTTACATAAATGACAGCAGTGACAATTTGTTTTTAACAATATAATTCTGTGGAGTATATAGTTGTTTTTCACTGTATTGTGTGTGTATTTTTAGTTGTTTATTATTTAGTTTATTTTTGTTTGTGAAGCATGATGCTAGAATAATAACTACAGATATCTACACAAGGCAAAACAGTAGTATTTTACAAACTGGCAAAAAAATTTATTGGAATTTCAGAATTTATTCTAATTTGCTACCAAATGTTCTTATGATTACTTAATATATTTCATTTAGTTTAGAATTGGCATCATGAGAGTGTGTATATTATTGTAACAAATAAAAATATTTAATATAATTTTTGTCTGTTATAGAGACAAATAATGTTTCATATACTAACAGTTAAATGAAGCTTTAAAAAGTGAATAATACATATCAAAGAAGCTTAGGCCAACAAATAAAATTACCACAATTAAGCCTTTCCCTGAAGTTTTGATAGATTATCAATTGTCAATATTTTTACACCACCATGACAAATAAACACAATCAGCTTGTACAGTGGCAGTTTTGAGCTTGAGCTTGAGCATTTTGAAAAGCTTGAGTTTCAAAGGGATTTGTCTCAAAGTCAAGCACAAACTTTTCTGAGTTACTGTAGTTCAGATGTTTATTTCTAAACATTAAAAAGTTTGCAAGAAATGTGAAATCAAAATACCCCATCAATCCTTTTATGTTTATATAAGTTTTTCAGGAAGTTTTTTTTTCCCTGGTGTCAAACAATTTTTTTTTATAATATTATGGTACAGATATAAAGTTTCTGTGTTTAGCACAACTTTTCAGAAAATAAGTGCAGTCTCTGTAAGAAGCCTTGGCTTCACTGAAATGAAAAGTAATTCTGAATTATCCTAGATAACCTCTGGTCAAGGGTAGTCTCAAGTGAACTGTTGCTGACCTGTGACTTGGGTCAGGGTTACTCATTAGGAAATATATACTACGAATTACTATATTAAAACTACATGTAAAATGTAATGGTAAAAGTTTCCTAATAGTATGTTATCATACTAATAGAAAAGTCCTAGATATTAAAAATATTAATAATGATATTTTAAATCATGTTTTGATTGTTTATTTTTTTTAATAGCCTTTGGTGGGCAACAGCTCAGGAGTTAATTTTAATTCTAATATCATGTGCTGTATTTTATGTAACTATAAATGTGTCCTTTATATTCGCTATTACTATTGTCTTCTTTTAGTTGTGCTGTTAAGAATCATAAATAATGCCTTTTAGCTTCATACTAATGCTTGCAGACTGTATTTCATAAATATAAAGCTATTTTAAACACAGATAGGCATCTGATGGTAAGTTTTGTGCAGCTATATCTCCCACTGATTTAAACCACAAGTAAAGAACTGCCTATTGTATAATTCTTAAATTGAGTGACTCCTAAATTTACCCCAAAATATTTTTGAAGTTAACAAGATGATTTTGTGCTGTCAAACTTACTACTAACTGGTTGCTTTTAATGAAAAAGGAGAATGTGTCCTAACACATGACTAAAAGTCAAATAAGTACCTCAGGCTGTGCACAAAGACACATCTAAAAGGCAGAGAATTCTTTTATCTTCCCAAGACAAGAGAAACATTTTTAAATGTCCCCAAGACATAGGGAGATCCTTTTTCCTTTTTTTTTTTTTTTTTTTTTAAATTGCCTCCAAAGAAATTCTTACTAGAAGACCATGGCATTTTACATGCACTGATTTCTGTTTGAGGAACACTGCTTTTGATTTCATTTTCTTGCCAGAGGGAGGAGAAAAGAAATGTTCATTTATATTCATCACGAAACATTAATACATAAATTTTACTCTCACTGTCGGTTTCAAATGTCAGTGCAGCTGCACTTAATGCAAAGTTACTTTTACACCCTAGGAATTCTGTGTTAGTGGATCCATGTGAAGATTCCAGTGAAATTGCTACTTTGGTAAGCTTTTGTAGAAGTAGTTCCCTACAGCATTATCATTAAAAGTATAGCAAACAGTTACATAAGAAACAACTAGTTTTAGTAATTGTTAACATACAGCATAGGAAACATCTTTTACAGATAATCCTGTATCAGTTTTACGGACAATTTTAAAACAACTTCCCTAAGAGCTTTTTAATATTGCTGCCATTTTTGCGTTGTCTCTGAACACAATCTTACTTGAAATAGTCTCCCTAAAACCGTGGAACCATCATAGAATAAGGAAATTTATTATTTTGAATTATATCTAAGTTACAATGTAACTTATTGTGTGACCACTGTTCTCACACTTCCAAATTCTGAGGAGAACCTGCACGCCCCTTCTTGATGAAGCAGATAAATTTATTCTTCTTTACATTTTTTTAAGTACAGGTTTTCCCGCAGAGATCTACATCAACAGTCTGTCTTAGACTTGATAACTGCAAATCTTATATATTTTTGTGTCCTCACAAAAGTGTGTTGCCTCCACTGTCAGGGTATGGATCTGAGAGATACTCACATAAAAGAAAAATATCCCAGATACTTTTTCTTTCCTGTAGGTGGGGAAGCTGAAACACAAAGTTCAAGTGACAAGGGTGAGAGTAGGAAGAACAGCAAAATCAATGTGTTCCAGCGGAGAAAGTAGGAACTACAGGTTCATACCCTGGGGTGTTTTTCTGATTTTGTCTCTGATGTGATTTTGAAGAAACCATTTAAATTTAGTTTTTAGAGTCACACTTTAAATTTTGGGTTTCATATTGAGATGGTAAGGTTGCTCACAGTTTTGAAAATAGAGCATTCTGTGTTTCAAAAGCAATGACTTGAAGTATGAAATCCTTTGCAAGTATTCTGGTTATTGTGATGCATTAGGATTGCTGGAGTTTACTATAATGAAAAAAAATTAATTATATTGGCACTTCTCTTTACTGTTAAATAACTACTGAATTGCAAATAACAATTTCTGGTAATTCTCCTGTGCTTTTTTAAATAGGAAAAGAAAAGAAAGGCATGTTTCTCTATGATGAGGAATCAAATTAGAAAACAAGAATGTGAGTGTAAATTCTGGGTGTCTGTGTCTGTATCAATGTAAAATATTGCCGGGGGGGGGCATTTGTCACAAATGGATCCCATTAAAGACAATGAAACCATCATTAAACAGTAAGTCAGAAACTACAAAGAAACTTTAAAAAAAAAAAGGAAAAAAGTATAAAAAAATTTATCAGGAAAAAGTGTCCTCAAAGTGGAAAAAGCAGTGGTCAAAAACTGGTATAACATTGCTAGGAGACATACAACCCCACTCTGCCTTAGCCAGGGAGAGACTCCTTCCCACTAGATGCCACAAGCTTCCTCAAGGACTGTACTCTTCTACTTGCCTTTTTCTTCATCACCACTTTTCACAGCCACTGCTACCAAGGCTTCCATTAACTATCACATCCCCAATGAGTTCATCCTTGCTAGGTGTAATGAAGTTATCTCTGACACTCTCAGTCTTCTTGCATGTTTACATTCCACCATGTACTCCTTCTAGTAGATGTCAGAAGCGTTAAAATACTGCAGATGAATCAGAGTTCATAACTGATTTCTGAGGGAAACACCACTGAAGAGAAGGAAAAATAAACAAACAAATAATTCACCTCTTTTAAAGAGCTAATGATTAAAATTCCTTCCTGATGTGAACAGTTACCTATTATTGCTGCATAAAATCTCCAGTATTTGGAGCAGATTTGAGCATTGATTTCTGAGAAGACTGTGGCAAAATATCTAAGTCTTCCCTTGTTTTTTAACCTGCTGTCTTTTGAGACCCCATAGCAAAGGTCATGGCACTTTCACAGACACCTCAAACAATGCAAGTTATACTCTCACCCTTTAAACTCTATGATGGCTCCCTAGAGGTTGTACAGTAGGGATTGCTGGAGGGGATGGATATGTAAAAGGTGCACAGGTTACCTGGGCATCTCCAGGCATAACAAACTGACTTGAAGAAAAAAAACAACCAAACCCGTCAGTTCTGAGACTGTGAGCATAATATGGGAAAAACACTAAACTGAAGCTCAATAGAAAAGCTTTAACACAGTACAAGAGACTGTTCTTGAGGAAGAATAGGAACAGAAGGGATAAGTAAGAATTGTTTTGAGGAGAAGTGTAAAAATTTATTTTGCTACTGCAGTCTACTCATAGCACATCTCTTAGATTTCATACCATTTTCCTATAATTTTGTTTCCTATATCCAATACTTGGAAATCATTCTCCACTATCAACACATAGACTGAATTTTCTGAAAGTTTTTTAGCTGGCTGACATTTCACTTGAAGTGACTCCTCACTGTGCTAGATAATCCAGGGTGATGGCTCTTGAGAAATGAGAAAAACCTAATAATTCTACTTGGCAAGTAGTGAAATTCAACTAAGACAAATAGAGATTGATCTGCTGAATAGAAGAATGTGAGAGGATTTGGACACTACTGGAAGTAGAACGTGAGCATCTTGAGACACAAGAATTACTAAACTTTTCCAAGTGTTCTCAAAGCCCACCATTCCCAACTATCTTCTTCAGTATCAGGACAAGGCAGCTGAAAGCACGGACTCTAAATTCAGGAGGGTCTACCTTAAATGGAAGGCCCTTCTTCTCTAGACAGAAGGGATACTTTCCTGCTCCTACTTGTTGAGATTCTCTGGAGTCCCAGTTGCTTTTTAATCACAAGCATTAAGCCTGGAAAACTGGGGGTCTCCAACCCCTGTAGTATGCATTCATTTCAGTAAGAATAAGAATCAAACTTGTATCAAGTCTTCTGTCTCTCTCCAACACGAATTCATTTCTCACTTTCTTCAAACCAAATTGCTTTGAGCTACCACAGGAGCAGAAAAAAAAGCTCAGTCTGTGTCCCCCAAAGAAAAAAAAAAAAAAACCAAAACCAAACACTGCATGGATTTCCAGCCTCTCTGAATCTACCCTGGAGATAGACTTTACCTATCATGTTTATTGTTAATATTTTTGGCGTAGAAATTGAGCCATTCTGAGAAGGAATCATATGTTATTTAGATGACTAAATGCTTTTTTGCAAAATTACTTTGTATTGCTGGGTACTTTGAATACATAAGGAATCTTCGTATTACTCCATCTAGTGTAGGGTGGAAAATGCATAAAGGCAGAACGTCAAATAATTGAGAAATGAATGAGAAAAGAAAGAAAATGGATTCTAATTCAAGGAATGCCTGTGACCAAAGGAAGTAGACCCCATGGTTTTTATTTAGACTTTGATTTGCCTGTGTGGATTCTTTGGTTTGTTGGAGGACTGAACCTATGGCAGTTGCTGACGTATTCCTGTAGTCTGTCCACACATAAGGGAAGGTGGAAAGGCACTGTTTGGTTAGTGAACTATGCCCCTACTGACTGTGTCTACAAAGGCAGTATCTCTGAAGTATTTCTGAATTTGTTTATTGTCTGCAGTATACCACCTATGAGCATAGCCTTGAGGCAGCTGTGGAGAAGTTACTCTGGTTTTTCAGGGTTGCTCTCAGCAGAGGGAAGAGTCCAGGGTCAGAAATCAAATGCCTCACATATCTATTTATGTGTATCCAGTTAACAAAAAAGAGACGGCTAAATAGTGTTTCAGAGAGAGTATGTAATAGATTAGTTCAGACTAGCTGGAATCACTTAATAACAAGAAATTATTTTTATAACATAAAGAAAGATTAAGAGGAAGGAGACTGAGAAATGTTCCTCAAACACATCTGTATTAGTGACTCCTTGACTGAGCCTAACCCACTTGGAGCTGGAATAAGGTGTTAGTTATTAGCTGAGACTGTAGATGTTGCCAAGTTATTCTGAAGTGTTGATTTTTAATGTAGTTTTTAAAATTTGCACGTTCAAAAGTGCATTTTAAGTAGGAAAATGTAAATATAAAGAACCAAGAGAAAAAATTATATATTTTTGTTTTAACACCATACCCTATGACGACTACAAAACATTCTTTTTCATCTTCATCTCATTTATGCTGTGAAAGACCTGTTGTTTAAACCAACATGAAAACTCTTTGCCCTTGGAGATGCATATTGATGAATATAATAGCTCTATTTCTTCAAAAGATAAGAAACACACTATTGTGCTGCATTTTAATGGTGTGAAATATGAGGTGTTCGCCCTGGAATTGATTATTGTGGATTGGATTTAGATATCCTGAAGAGAAGGTGATTTGAAAGTTATACTAATTAAATGGACCCATGGTTTGTCACCAAGTTTGATTTTTATATTAAATTGGTTTTCTCCTGTCTTCAGAATTTTACTTCTGCACTGTTCCTACACAATGAAAAAATGAAATGATAAAAAAGAAAGTATAATGTTTATTTTTCCTTTGTACCACCCTGATTCTTTTACTGAAAATTGATACACTGCACATAGAGATGCCTAATAACTGAAGACTTGGTAAATTTACAGTATTTCCCATCAGTAGAACACTGGTTGTGAACTACAGATACCTTTGTTCTATTTCCAGTTTTACAAACAGCCTGACACTTCATCTTAGCCACGCTCTTTCACTTGTCTATTCTTTTGTCTTTGAAGTGGAAATGACATACATTTTGTGAAGTGTTGTGGAATATATTGATAAGAAGAAATATGGTAAAGTTAGGCAGTATTTTTAAATGTAATGCCATCAGGATCCAGGCTGCACATCTAAACATCTAAAACCTCTCCACTCCATCTTTGCTGATGCAAGACTAACTGAGGAGTTATCAGCACCACAGGAGCCTGAGTCTTTGTTGTCCTGTACTCATCCAGAGAGCTGCTAACAATCAAAGAATCAGAAAATAAGTGCTCAAATTTTCTTCATACTTTTACCCTTTATTCTATACCTTTCCTCTGAGATACTAAGAAAGCATTGTAAAACACTTTAAAAGCCACATTCTTCCACCCATTCTTCCTAACAGACCAAACAATGGCCTTATATATAGAAGCTTTGACCCTAAAAAAAACCTGTGCTTTTTTACAGAACAAACAAGCTACATTTGGGAATAATTTTTAAGTCATGGTAGCCCTAAGGAATTCTATACAACATGAATGTACAAGAGTTTTGGTTAGAACTTATTCAGAGTCAAATTAACTAACACATTTATTATGGGCCTCATTAGTCCAAAACTTAATTTAATTTATGCAAAGAACATCTTGGTTTAGACCACACCAGGAGGATGATAGTCACACTTAAGATGTATATAGTCTAGCTACTTCCAGTATAAAAATCCTTTGTATAGCATTAATGTCACCATTCCTTGTAGGGAAGTATTGGTACTGAGATTGAAGTTTAGTCTCCAGGAAGCATGAGTTTCTTTTCTTTCTCTCATTTATAACTTCTCAAATGCTGAATAAAGATGCTGTATCCCTCATGTTGTTTGAAAGATATGGTCAGCTCTTCAAAGTGACAGAGCAAGAAGTGTGCTAAGAACCCAGCTTATTCTTTGATTTATTGCCTACGATTTTTGGCTCATCTCCCTCCCTCTCTTCCAAAGAGTAAACAGAAGACTGAAAAGATGTAAAGAAAGGATATAACTCATCCCCTAGTCCATCCTTTTTCTCACTCAGAGTAGTCCAATGAACTCAGTTCTTGGGAGAAATAGGACAGGACAGTTCCAATATCAACCAGGTACACTGGCATTATTGCCCCAAAAGTGACCTCTCCTTTTACTAGTTAATTTAATTATATTGCTGCTTCATCTGCAGCATCACATGCTGCAACTGTGAAAACTTGATATGAGGCTTTTACTGGGAAAATGTTGTGTGTGGGAAAGTGACCAAGTCTGTACCAAAAAACCCACCCAGTACCCTGCTCTAAGTAGCCTTGAGCTCAGAAAATGGAAGTATTCTTTAAAATTACACTGGAGTTTATCCTGTAAAATTTTAGCTCAACAATTTTGATCCTTAAAGTCTTACAATAATTTAGGGTCAGAGGGATCTCTGGGTGAAAAATCTAGTATAACTCTCTGCTCAAAAAGCGAACTTTGAAGTCAGATCAGATTCCTCAGGGCTCTGTTTGGTCAAGTTGAATATCTACAAGGTGGAGAGTCCACACTCTACTTGGGCAAACATTCAGTCCTTTGCCACCCTTGTGCTTTTTTCCAGCTTTAATATCTGTACTGACAATATATAATATTCATAATTCCAAATAATGTAGATTTCCCTTTCTACAGCTTGAATGTGTTGCATTACTGTGTACCCCTACAAAACCTGTCTGTGCTGGCTTGTTAGCTACACGTTATCTGAAGACAACAATTAGAATAGTCCTTAGATCAATTAGAGGGGGTAAGATGCTAAAGCTCTGTCAGTCCTTTCTTCCCCTGGCCAAACAAAACCAGTTAACTGTCTCTCCTCATACGTCTAGCACTCTAGTACCATAATAATCTCGGTGACCCTCCACTGACCTTACTTTAGTGTATTAATACATGGTGTTGTACTTGGGGAATCAAAATGGGATATGATACAGCAGACTTGCATCTTCAGAAACTGAAGATCCAGAGCCTTGAACTAATTGCAAGAGCAGAAATACATTGTAAGCTCATACTTGGCAACCTAGGCTGCTATTTTGAAAAGAAGAACATAAAATGTAAGAATATGCATAACAATATGCATAATAATATTCATGCATATTAATAATAATGTGCAAGAATAAATTAAAATTTGCATGAAACCTTTTCTTTAATGCCTCCCAGCAACTTTTATGGAATAAAGACAAATAAGAGCAGATGTTTGCTAGCAGTCATTATCAGACTTGACATTAGATGTACACAAACCAGATTACGTAGTCCAACTGCAAGTTTTAATTTTTGTGTTTTCTGTTCTGAGTTTTTTCTTAACCATCACGTTCCATATTTTGCCAAGCTACAGCATTGCAACAAAGAGCACATGTCCTGAGCCACACTATAGAAAGAGTAATGCTGAGAAAGTGTATGGATTGAGGTAAAGACAGTTTAATAGAGAAGAAAAATAAAGGGGAGGAAAAAAATACAAAATAAAAGAAAAAACCCAACCAAACAAAAAAAACCCTCATTACAATAAAAGCAAGTGATGCAAAAAAAACCCCAACTAGTTACTCACCAAGGCCCAGGCAGTCACCAAGTACTGGCAGCCCCAGCAAACTTTCCGCCTCCCAGTCTTTATTGCTGGGTATGACGTCAAATGGTTGGAATATAGTCAGTTGGGGCCAACTGCCTCAGCTCCGTCCCCTCCCAGCTTCTTGTGCACNAGGAATTAATATTCTTATCTTCCCCTTTACTTATTGCTATCACAATCCTTTGGGCAGCCAAACCCTCTTTCCTCTCTTTCGCTGATAATATAGGCTATGCAAGGATTGTCTTTATGTCTCCCAGTAATTTTCCAACATGAGAATATAAGGACATAGCAACAACTTCAGATAATGGGTAGCTAAAAATAGTTGACATGGCAACAGCAAATAGACATAAGACCCTGTGCAGTCTCTCATGGTGGAAAAAGTTGATTTTCTTCAGTAAGAGGGGAAAAAAAAGAAAGGAAAAAAATATCTAAAATTTCAGATACATAATTACATTCTAATAGTATAATAATTTAATTGCCTCATGGCCTGTTTTAGAACTGGCAGTGAAATTATAATGAAGAGTAGTGTTAGCATTGTAAATGAGAAGTTANTATAAGTACTGCTCAACAATAACTAAAACATCCTTGTATTATCAACACTGTTTTCGTCACAAATCCAAAACATGGCACCATACAAGCTACCATGAAGAAAATTAATGCAATCCCATCCAAACCCAGTACAAAGTGCCATATTTCCTAGTTCTTTGCCCTACAGGAAACAAAGAACTCAAGCAGTTGTTTGAAAAAGACCGTAAAGAAGTGAACAGGAGAGAAAGAACTAAATATAATATAATATAATATAATATAATATAATATAATATATAAATGCAAGGAATTAATATTCTTATCTTCCCCTTTACTTATTGCTATCACAATCCTTTGGGCAGCCAAACCCTCTTTCCTCTCTTTCGCTGATAATATAGGCTATGCAAGGATTGTCTTTATGTCTCCCAGTAATTTTCCAACATGAGAATATAAGGACATAGCAACAACTTCAGATAATGGGTAGCTAAAAATAGTTGACATGGCAACAGCAAATAGACATAAGACCCTGTGCAGTCTCTCATGGTGGAAAAAGTTGATTTTCTTCAGTAAGAGGGGAAAAAAAAGAAAGGAAAAAAATATCTAAAATTTCAGATACATAATTACATTCTAATAGTATAATAATTTAATTGCCTCATGGCCTGTTTTAGAACTGGCAGTGAAATTATAATGAAGAGTAGTGTTAGCATTGTAAATGAGAAGTTATTTACTTAGAGGGCTATGTTCATTATTATTGTTTGCTTCTGACCTTGATATGTGAGATATTAGATTTGCTTTAAACTTTTCAAGTCAACTTCACTCCTTTTCTCTCAGAAGAAGACTCAGAGTGAAACTGTTTATGACTCAAATGAATCGGCTTCTCTAGATCATCATTAAAAAGTAAAAGGTGAAGGAAATGATGGTTGGAGACAAAGCCTGTGTTTTACAGTGTGCCTGGCCACTCAGTGGTGCAGAGATTGGACTGCTCAAAAAGTTGACCTTCTGTAGACTTTTATTTTTATTGTTATTTATTTTATTTGCAATGCTTTATATGTTTGTTAGTTATAGTGTACTTGCAAAAGGCTTTTCTTAGGACTCAGGAAGAATGGAATTACTCAGTGAAATCTACTACAGAACAGAGTAGAGGCTGAAGTGACTAGTGCAGCACTTTGGAAAGAGGAAACAGGTTCTATGCAAACTTCTCTATTTTCCCCTTGTTTAATAAGACAAACAAGCAGTTGATTTGCATTTGTTGGAAGTGAGCTCCTGTGAACACCATAACTGCACCCCTCTAATGTCTTTGTGTATGTGTCTATGCAGCAGCCTTTGGCAGAATAAAAAGTTTTAGCTCAGTAGTTTTCCTGCTGGGTTGTAAGGCATGTTTCCAGATGATTTACCACACAGCTTCCTGTACTGTGATGAGGCATCATCTGTTAGTCTTCAAGCAATTGTACTTCCTGCTGGTTGTAACTTCCTGCTGGGTTTTTGACCAACAAAATTGTGAAGCCTCCAAAAATCTCCATATGCGTTGTGTGACTGTCATCGCTTTATATCAGTTCAAGTTTTCTATGATCTATGAGTTTTCTAGGTAGACTCAAAATGGTAGATGAGCTGCCTGAGGAGTGAACAGCACCAGCCTACAAAATAGATTGGCAGTATTAGACCAAGAAAATATGTTTGATCATAATAAATGAAGAGTTATTCGCCATGGAAAAATAAATAAAAAATAAGATTTGAAATATGCAATTCAGAATGAGGTAACGTCTCCAAGGACCAATCTCAAATACAGCATTCAAGTGCCTCATTGACTCGTGTGTATTGACCTAATATTGACTTTGCTAAAGATTAAGCTTCTACAGATTGGCTGGGGAGAGAAATGGAAGCACAAAGGTTTCTGCCTGGAGTATTCTTGTGTATGCACCAATTCAGCAAAACACTAAATGTTGTTTACCTTTATGCATAGTTTCTCTCAATCAACATCTTGGCCCCTGATGAATTAGAAGTGACTGTTTCTGAGCAGATGAGTTAATCTTTTGGTCTTTTGGTGTATATTCAGAAGGAAAATAGTGTGAAAGAGAATCCTGATTTTGAGAGATTGCCTACACCAACATCTTCATTTGAATGACGTGCTAGGGATTATCAACAGTTCCTGAAATTATTTGAATGAGTCTCTGAACACTGGACATCTGGAGATGATACGGTCTCACCAGTGCCAATTACAGGGTGACTATTGACTAAGTATGATATTTTATTTTTTTTTGTGGGTTTAGCACTACTACAAACTAGATATGCAAAATCCCTAGTAACTTCAGCTGTTACTTTGAGTGAATTTTACTTTTTGGTTTGTGATAACTTTTCTTTATTTTATGCTTTTCCACACTACCAAAGACTTATTTTTTGCTTGCCACAGGATGGCATCTTTCGTATTTTAAAAACCAAAAAGTGTAAGAAATATTGAATGTATTAAGAAACAGTGGTTGCTGCTTCATAATGGGAGGGAACTGGAATGATCAGTGAGTCTGTACCCTATTATTCCATTTATTTTACGTAGACATGGTTAAGTAATAAGGGGTTTGGATGAAGAAAAATGGAGGATAAAAAGATTGCTTTATTCCAAAGTGCAATATGAAAACAACCCTAAAATAGAGAGGCGTTTTAAAAAGAAAAGTGAAAAGCTCAATCAGCATGAGGGATTAGAAATAGATCAGAGAAAGGAAAATAGAGTGTGTCAATGGAAATTAGCTTCATTCGTGGCAGAAAAATCAGGGTTCTTTTTAGGCAAGGCATGTAAAAAGGTATCAGAAGAAAATATTCTGGGTCAAGGTGTAAAAAGGTGACTGTGTCAGAGCTATTTTTTACCGTGGGAATGGACGGCAGTAGGCCGTGAGCACGTTAGCAAAAGCACATAATTCAAAACAGTTAAAACTATAGAGTAGGTTGCACACTACTATGATTATCTACAGATTTTTTTACTTGATAAAGTAGTTGTTAGATATATATTGTTATATTGTTGTAATAATATTTCTATTGTAAAGTCTTTGACTGGGATTGCAATATGCAGTTATTTTTCTAAAGCTGTGACAAGCTGTTCAGATCTCTGTTACCCTAGTGGTTTTTTTGGTAATGTTTTGTGCTTTCTGCCTGTTTTTGACTCCTGTGTATGATGAATGTTACCACAAATCACAATGTCTGGTATTAGTTTTAGCATGCTCCCTCTTCCTGGGACACTTTTCTCAAGTCTGGTTAATTGCCATTTCTGATTACTTCTGGAAAAGCATTTGGCTATCTGGAGTTGCGTATGAACACTATTATATAACCCAACATCAGTTTAGTATATTTTATAGAATCATAGAATCATTTAGGTTGGAAAAGACCCTTAAGATCATCAAGCCAAACCATTAACATAGCACTGCCAAGTCCACCATTAAACCACATCCCTGATCTGATTTTCAAGGATTTCCACCTTTATTTATAAGGTGACAAAAAGGAAACATATTTAGTCAGCTTCCTCTTGTAATTTTTTAAATTCTTAATTAATTAATGAAGTGATAATTTTTACTTTACAATAAGAGTAGCATTAAAATACCTGAAACTCTAGCAGCTGCTCCCGCTAATTTAAATTACGTTATTATGTCTCCAAAGGAATGTGCATTTCTACCTCAGTAGAGATATAGATGCAACAGCAAAATGCACCCCTGTTCAATGCTGTTTCTGTCCAGCTATTTTGTTTCCTGACTTAGGATATGGTACTAGGAACTGTTGAACTGTATGTTGTCAGCAAATATTATCAGAGCACAGCCGGTTTATTCTAGAGGCATAAAGCTAAAAGCCCAGAAAAAGATTTCATTTATATTTTATCAATATCACAAGTGATCAGAAAAAAATCATATCTAAAGGAATAGAATGCAGTTGTATTCAATGTCTACCCATCATAAATTCACACAGTCCTCCTCAATTTACAGAATCCTCAATTACTTTTGAAGGTATAAGGTACTAAGCTACTTAGTAGTAAAGTATTCAATAGGAAGAAACTGAAAATGTCAGATTAACATCTTTACCTCTCATTAAGTATTAATTGATTTTTAACAGTTTATGATGTTTTGAACTATGTTAAAACTATCAGAATGACTGAATGTGCAATACCTTTGAAATGCAGAGTACTTCCTAAGATTTCTTTAGAGCAAGAGATTCCTAGCCTGATTAGTTTGTTTGTTTGTTTGTTTTTGAAATCACAGTCTTTGAGTTTCTGCTTTTGTTTTGGAGGTCTTTTGGGGGGCTGAGGTTTGTTTTCTTTCATAGCAGCTCATATATACATCAAACTACTGAATTGTTGTATTGAAACAAAACACTGTTGTTGCTGAATAATTGCTTATATCTCCCTGTAAATACATAATTAAGGGTGGCAGACAGCAGCCCAAATGACAATCAGTTCTCTCCATCTTGTACTTGTAACCAGCCTGAATTTGCAAAGAAATGCTGTGTTTCTTCATTATGAAAAAACCCTAACCCTCAACTGATGAAATAGTAAGCTGTATTTGGAAAAATAGTGCCTAACCATTAGTTCATGTCAACTGGTAACGACAGGAGGAGTTCTATTAAGGAATTGTAGAATACTTGGTATTAGAATGTAGTATCAGTTTGATCTCCAGACATGCACATACAGAGGCACTGAGATATAAATAGGTATTCCTTCAATAAGCCTTTTGACATACCTTTAAGCTAATTTAATTCAATGCATTTGCTGGCTTTTGAACTTTGGCTTCAGATACAGTTATTTACTTTGAGAAAAAAAGTCAGGCACAGATGATGTGACATTGTTTATGTTTAACAGTGTAAGTCCTTCTGACACCACTGCAAACATCCTTTCTTGCTTCCAAAATACTGCTTTGATTCTTAATTGACTTTTCCATAGGTATTGTGTCTGTATTCTTGTGAGCTTTGTGTAGCTTCAGTGTACCAACATGCAGTGTTTTATTAGGGTATGAACTTGTTCATTTCTCTCCTTTTCTGATGTATGTCAGTGACCTGTCCGAAGAATAACGATGCAATTGTGAAGCACCCTACAAAAATCCTAGAGATGCTTTTAAGGCACAGCGTAACCATATTTATTGTGTAAGCAGTGACATTCTCAGCAAAACCATGATCACAAATATAAAAGAACCTTGCTTTCCAGTTGGCTTTTTTCTTTACAACCCACATACTACCTTTGGGGCTAAAATGAAGCAAGCTATAAATTATACACAAAATAAAACATAGAATTCTAGTAAACAATGAGGTTTTGAGGAAAAAAAACAAACAATAGATTACTAGCATCCTTTAGAAGGGAAAAGGAAAGGGAAAAGGGAAAGGGAAAGGGAAAGGGAAAGGGAAAGGGAAAGGGAAAGGGAAAGGGAAAAGGAAAGGGAAAGGGAAAGGGAAAGGGAAAGGGAAAGGAAGGGAAAAGGAGAAGGGAAGGGAAGGAATTTATTTCTAGGATTTATAATATGAGTAAAATGACAGTACTGGGGAATAAAAATGAGAATTGAATAAGTAAATGACACAGACTTAACAACCACTAATGAAAAAATATTGGAATGGATAACTTATTTTAATAGAATCATCTATAATAGGTATCAAAATATAAATTACTCTACTAAGCATTATCATTCTTTATTATTTAGGTGAGGTTGTAAAAATGATATTACTGTGATATTATTTTAAAATGTACCTTCTATTGTTATAAAGCAGGAACATTGTTCTCTATTTTAGCAATACCTTTGGTATGCTGCTTTCAAAGGAATTTTAACATGATTAGAAAGTATAATCAAATTGTAATAATTATTATTAATTATTATCACACCAAAATATTAATAACTCTATATTATTACTATAACTAAAATTATTAAAAACTTCAAAATAATTGGCAAGTTTAGAAAAATATAGCATTGTAAGATAGCCACAGATGTCCTTTGAGGCTACCCAGGATAATTTGCCATATACTGTTAAAACAGGGACTAGAAAAGAGAGCATTTCTCAAAACATAGAAGTGCAATATATGGGCAACATATATTTTGGTGGTACAGACCTGCAGTTGCTAGTTCTTTTAAATGGTTTTAAACAGGAACCAACTGCTAGATGGTCACTGATGGTTTTGCAGGAGAACAAGTGTATTCTAAAGGTCAGCTTTCTGCATGTTCAAAATTCATTCATTTTAAAGTATAAATATTGACTTAACTATCTCATCTTAGCCATGCTCCAACAGTGACCTTTACCCTCCTGTCCTTAACAGTTGCAGACTGTAAAATAAGAATAACAATCATAACCATACTGCATAAACCTGTGACAAAAGTTACTCAGTACTTAAGCATTGTGAAGATGGGGTCTACTGCCTACAACAGAGCAGTAACATAGGCATGTTCCCAGCCCAAATGCAGAATACTGATGCTCATGCAACAACATGAACATCCTAGTTCAGTTCGAAATTTCAATTTCAATTCTAATTTCCTGATCATCTTAATGAGCTCCAAATGTTCATCATCACTCAGCACATGAGACTAGAGCAAGTCCAGCATAAAAACCTCTGAAATGTGTTTAGGGCAAACTTCAGTAACAGCCATTCAGTTCTGTAAATTAGTACTGTCTGATGTCAGAGCTGTTTAACCAGACCAGGTGAATCTCCAGTAGCTTCATATGGCTGGATTGCAGTATTGGCATAAGCTGGCACAGCTCCTGCTGTTACTGAAAGCACAGTGAGTAGCCAGGTGTGCACAGAAAGCTTGATTATGGTAGTAGCCAAAAGGAAAGCTAAGCAGATAGGACTCTTGTAGACAGAGATGTTTTGGATGAACAAGTTAATAAAGGGAAAAATATCGCAATTTGCCAATGACCCTGGGGAGTTATGAATGGCTGCTAGGTTCCCCATTGCCCTCAAAACGGAGTGCTTTTGGGACAGTACCACCCTTCAGCTGCCTGGCTCCAGGGTCCCTGCTTTCAGGGCACATTGGTTTCAAAGAAAACTGCTATGCTGAGCTGAGAGGTTTGGGATGGGTGCTTCACAGCTGGGTGGTATGGATCCAGGAGTCTCAGTGACAGGGCAGGTAACACCAGGCAGGGAGCAATGCGTGTCTTGTGAACTGAAAGACTGAAAGGTATTATTTTTCACTTACTTTTACAGGAAATGTTTGACAATAGAAACCTATTTATTAACTCAATAAATACAATACTTGAAGGAGTAGAAATTCTAGTGCCTAAAAGTGATCGTTAATTTATAGAAATCTGTTTGGATCAACTAAGACTGGTGAGTGTAATCTTTCATGAGAGTTAAAGTGACTGTCACTTGATCAAAGTGACTTGATCACTAGATAAAGATTGTCCAGCTAATTCTTTATTCCATACACCATCTACCATATGACGTATGTATATGTCAAACTCAGCTCACTGTTCTGGCAGAAATAAGGTGAGGTGTCAGATTCCTTTTCAGAATAACAGACGCACAAACTGTCATGCAAATTTTGTTTTCTCCCCTAAAGTGTCTGATTTCCATTTTTTAAATAAATGGTGCAGTTTATGTATCATGCAGTATACTTGAAACTTTTTCTATCAAGTTAAATGTAAAAATCTTAAAATCAAATTACAATAGGGTTACGTTGACTCCTCTTTGCAAGTATCACAAAATGTGTGTCAATACATCCCAAACTCAAAAATGTCTTTAAAATCCCCCACTTAAATTAGTCTCATTATCTCCTCTGCACATGTTAATTGAACAAATTAACATTATAAGATTTATTACCTAATTATACCATGAACTGAAAACTTCTGCTCTACTCTATGCTCATAGTAGTATCTTAAATGTATTTCCATTCCTGCAATAGCAAAGCATTTAATTATCTAAGTTTCTCAATAGTCTCATAATTTTCTATATGTGTAATTAAAATATTAATACAGGTAAGCAAGAGTATACAAAATATTATTTGTAATATAATATTTTACTGTTACTCTTGGAGTGCCCAATAACACCATTCAATGTCCATTTGTGTCATATGGCATAATCTACCCTTCAAGCATTTAAAAAAATACAATAAATGTTCTAAAACTATTTCATGTGTTGATGGGACAAATTGTTGTTTGCTGTCATTTGGAATACTACAAAGCATCTGAAAGATTTCACCACGTCTATATACAAATTTCTTGACTTAATTAACATAAGTAGGCAGATTTCAATTTATTGCCATTTTGGCACTTGAAGCTGATTCATGGTTAAACAGAGAGGCTTGAGGCAAGTTCACACACGTGAAGATTTATTAGCAGGGAAGTTACGTTTGATGCAAATGAAAGACATGAAGTGAGGGAGAGAGGGAGAAGGGGAGGAGAGAGAGGAATATGGGGAGGGGGAAGTAGGAGATGCTGTTATTGGTGATTGGAGCATGCTTAAATCAAGGGCAGGTTCTGCACGCTGCTTGGCTGTTAAAGGTCTCTGAATGAATATTACTGTCACTCTAAACTAAACCAAAAGCTACAGCCCAGGGCTAAGAAAAAGAGGGAAGGAAGGAGTGACCAGTGGCAGTCGTTGTCCATGAGTTCTATTATAGCAACACTCTTGGGGTCTGCAAGTGCAAGGCCATGGGAGTAACCACATGAAAGCAGTTGCATGGGAACAGCAGGGAAAAAAAATGCCACTGAGGCTCTAGAAGGCATTTCCCTGGCAGCCTGGGTGAAGGGGTAAGAAGCTGTACCTGGAAAGCAGCAGATCAAAGGTCTTTACAATAGAAAAGGTGAAGCCACCTAAGGCAATGTACACCACCTCTCAATGCAGTGGTGTTCAGTCCTTAGTGGCTTTTCAAATTTAGCCTATCCTTGCCTGCATGTGAGTGCTGACTAAGTTATAAACATATATAGGGTACAGTCGTTTTTGGCAGTGAGCTTGTCTTGGAAGCTGTGGAGGAGGTTGGCGAGGGGCAGCAGCACTTGCCTTTCCCCTGTAGGGTCCCACCTCATCAGCAGTGCCTGAACTCCAGCCCCCTCTCTTCTGGGAAAGTGGTTCTCATGGTTGTTGCATCTAGGAAGCCTCAGCACTTGCGAGGAGGAAAGAGGTGACCGATTCTGTAAATACTTTCGCTGTAAATAGATATTACATAGAATATCTGATTTCACAAAAAAAAAGCCCAACCTCGTATATAAAAAATGTCATATATAAAAAATAGGTTAGGAATAAGTGGCTCAGTTACATAATCATGTTGTAGTTATAAAGGTGGCAGTGTTTAACAGTGGATTTTAATTATATTTCAGTTTTCTGTTCCAAAGCAAAATTTTAGGGCAGCTTTCTGTAAAGACCTGTGGGAAACTAATTCATTTTAATGGTCTTCTGGGGAAAAAAAACGTGGAAAGACCATATTCAAGCACAACCCTATTCTGTTATTTTGGGCAATGATAAATCCATCAAAGAAAAATCCAATGTTTACAGTTACACAGATAACTGAAGACAGCAGCAGTCCTGTTGTCTGATTTCTGATAAGTCACAAGACAGATGATTGGCTGCATTTTCTATCTAGGTCACTGACATGAATGACTCAGTACTTCTGTAAATAAATAAGCTGCTATATGCTGTTTGTCCAAAGGGATGTGAAATGGATTTTGAATGTACTTCTTTTTGGAATCAAGCTGTATGTTAGAACGAAGCCTTCTGCATGCCTAGAAAGCATATTTTGCTAGTGGGTCCTCAGGAGGCCCCTGAGGAGGGCCTCGCTGGTGGAGCTGGTGAGACCTGTGGGGAACGGTAGAAAAGGATGAACCTGGGGTTGTTGTGATACGGACAAGGCTTCATATTTTCTGGGCTTTGTATGTCAACTTTTTCCGATCTAGGACTGCAGAGGTCTACAACTCTTTCATCTTTCCACATTCAAATGTGTGGGACAGGTCAGGCTAACAGAGCTGCAGATCACCAAGTTGAAGGCTTATGCACCTGGGTGAACCAAACATTTTCAATTTCAAATGTCATTGCACAGTGCTGATCTGGCAGAAAACAACTGCTCAGATGTCCCCTGGGCAATCAGTCCATAGGTAAGGGAACCTGAGGCCTCTCTTGAGCTTTTCTCTTTGTCATCCCAATGATGCATGAAAACTTGTTGGGTGACTAATGAGGACTGTTCCCAGGAACACTTAACGTCGCTTTCATACCTTGGTGGACTGAGGATGGGCATCATGTGAGAGAGCAGAGTCTGCTGCACGGCTACTTCGAGAAAGGAGAAAATCGTGGTGACACTCATGTCTACACTGTCCATAGAGATCAGGTTCCAGCAGCCACCCCTTTGCCTACATCTGAACTTCTACACCCCAGAAACTGGCTGGTTGCTCTGTTGTAGTGAAATAAACTGTATGCATTGGAGAGTGCTGGGGTATCAAAGGAGAACAGCAGAGAAAAATCTTCCCTCAAAGAACTCAAATAGGCCTTGTTCTTGTTACTTCAAAATGTAAGTCCTGATTCCAGAAAGCATCATCTTAAAAGCATTTAAGCAAAGTTCTTAACCCATACATTATCCTCATGTTCCCCACTGCTTTTAAGTAGGTGATATTTATTTCTCCTTTAAAAATAAGATGGAAGGCAAATAATTTATTTAGAACTTTTAAGCATTTAGCGTTTATCATTACAGTAATGATGAAATGTGATGTGGAATTCACACCTAACAGGAAATTAGGAGGCACAGATGGCTCTTCTCTCTACAGGTCACTTACATTTAAAATTATAGCTGGTGTCAGATACTTATACTTCAATGTCTGCTTTTTGACAAGAGCAATTGGCTTTCTGACAATGACATATAAGCTGCTCTTCATTTTAAGGAAGTTTGCTTTGCTCTGACATGGAGAGGTAGAAATTGTATCTTAATAATTTCTGTTTGACTGAAAAATTTTCCCCTCCCCAAATCTTAATTCAAATCTTAATACTTTTCTTTACAGCTGCATACATTAATTAAAAAGCAACAGAGACAACTCATTTCTCATAAATCACTGAGTGACTATCAATAATGACTTTTAGCTGGTTTCGGTGCTTGTTGAGAGTAGACCGCTAATTTTCATGGATTTTTTGTTTAGGAATTATCCAATGAAATTATTTTTATTTTAAATTTGGGAATTATTGTGCTCATGATGCTCAATAGTTTGATTTCCTTTAAGACATAAAATACAAAAATGTGCAGTACACGTCAGGCAACTTCTGATGTAAGGATCCTCTATCACAACCTTACAAGGTCAATTTCTTTCATTTAATGGATCTGAACTAATTTACATGTGAAATGTTTTGATCTAGATGTAACTCATTATTATAGCTGAAAATAGGAAAAAAAATTACCGTATTTTTTGTTACTTTTGAATAGCATATTTCACACCAAGAAGTGCTTAAGAGTCTTTAATTCCCTAGCACTACTGAACTATTCTGGAAAGCCTTACTCTCAATTTGCTTCTTTAGTCAGTATTTGCAACATGCAATTTTACCATTTACCGTGGATTTACATATCTGTCCTTGAATTTTGCTAAAAAAAAACAAAACAAAAAAAAAAACCACAAAGGAGAGCATGCATCATTGAAAGTTTTGCTATATTGTTTTTAATCATCACTGGTTCCTTTCAAAGAAGACATACATCAGAAGTGGATCTGTGTTTTTCAGCTTTCATGCTCTTTTGAAAACTGGTAGAAGTTGTGATGGCAAAAAGTATTTTACATTATGCCAATTTGCTTGTTATATAACTTATTTTTGTTGGTACATAAACCAATATTTAGCATTTCAGTTCTTATTGTCTAAAAAAATGCTAATTCTTTGCCGATTATTTTAATAGCAAGACACACTTAAATAATATTTTTTACTAGTGACTGATAGAAAATGTATATTCCAAAATATAAAGTAATCCAGAACACAATACTTGGGAATAGAGTCTTATTTCCCTCCTCTGCATCTTCATTTTTCAAATATGAAATGTGGCAATTGATTAAAATTTTGTCTAATAGCTTTTTATCTTTACTTTTGGAGTTTAAAAGGAGTGAAATAATGCTTTGTCTACTTGTTCTTTCCCTTCAAAGATAAAAGATGTTTTATTTCCTTTATAAAATGCCACAAAAGCAAAGCAGATAATTATACCAAATGGTTATGTAAATCCCAATAGAAAGAGTAAATCCGCTCTTATGAAAGTATGTAGTAAGTTCTTGAATTCACTGGAGATAGTGGGTTTTCATCTCTTTACAAGTTGAAATAATACAAATGTACAATTAACATAATGAAATATTATTGTTCTTTTATTTTTAAAATAGTTTTAAAGGTTTTCTTGTCTGATAACAATGAATGAGATATTCATATAAAAACAATATAGTGTAAATGAAACAAAGCAAGTGATGTAAGATGTTAAAAACGGTGAAAAGAAGAAAATCTTCAAAGATATGAAAGGGAGATTTCTAGCAATGCCCCTCACAATGTAAATTTTTGTCCTAGTTGGAGATAGAACTAATTTTCTTTTCAGTAATTTTACTTTTCAGCTAAGTCTCTCTGAAATTCACAATATGTCTTTCAGAGTTTATAGGTAATACTCAAACCAGGACAATGTTCAAAATAATGGGGAAGGTAAACGATGCTTAATTTTGGCAAACCTTTAGAGGCATTTTTTCCACTTGCTATGAATAGATCTTGAAAATATTACTCTGTGCTTACGCTGTGCTTGCACTGACTGAGACTTGCAGGAATCTGAGTTATATTCCCCATGAAGTTTGCTTTAGAGCTGTTGCCGCATCACTTCATCTTTTTATGAACTAGTTTTCTGCCTCTATGGAGTCACGAAAGAGCTAATGCAGATGAGTGAAGATGTCTCTTAGGACTCAAGTTATTTTCAAGACTCAAAGCTCTTGAGTAAAAATAATGTGTTTTAGAAATACCTCTGCTAAGCCATGTTTCTACTTGCGTAACGTGGAATAGAGAGGAAGATTTTTATGCAGCTGAAAAAAGAACTGTTTTTTACAAATAACAGGGAATCACACAGAAACTTCTTCAAAGGAATCTGCATGGAAACACAGGATTGCTGTGTGATTTTTTTAGTGTCATGTTTTGCAATATATTTTTATTTTAGTCATTTGCTTCAGCTGTTTTTTGTGATTTGTGACAAGGAATCTACGACCAAGTTCATGTGTATATCTGAGCCTTAGAACACACCTTTGACAGTTCAATGTCAGTGATCATTCTATGAATTTCAGATTTTCATAAAAGAGATGGAGACAAGAGAAGTGTCTGACTTTAGAAATCCCGTTCTAGATTAACACTGAATGTAAGTTTGGGGTCATTAATGAAAATAATCCTATACTTCAAAAATATAAGGAAGAAATGAAGTTTCATTTTATATAATTTGCTATTTCCTGCAGGAGGATCAACAACTTCATGGTTCTAATTTCGTTCTTTAAATTTTAAATTTAGCTATTTCAGTAGTAAAATAGCAATTAGGGTCTTCAGGTCTTTTCCTGAGAAGAAAACAGAAGTGTCACTGTATAGTCATGTGAGATGGAAAGGAGAAGAGGCTGGAGTGGAGAGAAGTAGATATTAATGCTAGCAATATCAACACTGTATTTTTGTACTTTTACCTGAAGTATCTAACAGCAAGTAAAATCCATGTTTTTAATCAGAGTTATGACAGTTGTCCATTTATTTTCTGTACTTGCTGTCAAATTGTGAGAACAAAATTTCTGTGGGATAAGTGACTTCTGTACAAGTTATATCACATAATCTGTTTACTTAAATGTTTTTTGAATGAAGAGAAATAGTATCAGTTATTAAAGTTTTATAATATTTTCTTCTTGAAATAATGACCATATAATTACAACAGTCAGTTATGTAATGATATTTTTACTTGAGCTTAGATTTCATGTGAGTGGATCCACTGCATGATTATGCGGTGTCATAAAAATTCAAATAAATATGCTACAAAGCAAAATGTGAATCATGTAAGTTATTACAAAGAGAACTTGTTCAGTTCAAAGTTGCTTAATCATCATACATTTAGTTTATTACTGCACTTTTTCCTTTTATTACTCTCAAGAAATTAAAACAAACTTTATAGGCTCTTAAGCCTCTGATTTATTTTATTATGTAAACTACCCCACATTTCCATAGTCTGTAGATTTTCATTAATAAGCAGCTGATTCCTGGACTTAATAAGAATAATTTATTGAGACTATCTTCATCAGCCATCGTTCTGATCATGCAATCATGTTGATCATGTTCATCAACATATTGCTAGAAGGCTGTACAGAAAAGAAAGATGATGAGAAAGTCACACTTTCATTAGGTGTAAAAAAATGTGAGGTATTCTTATATAAGCCACAGAAGTTTCAAAAAGAAAAATAGTGATATTTTGTAGATAACATTGGCAAAAATATCTCTGTTTCTACATTAAACAAAATTATTTTCATTTAGAAGCAAGATTTGGACCCCAATTCCTCAAGAGAAATTATTTGTCAGGAGCTCCATGAGCAAGGTAAATACAGAAGTGAGTGGATTTCTAGGCATGCTAAAAAAGCAGACAGAATTTTTGGAGACAGCGCTTTTGGACATGACAGCTAAATTTTGAAGAAAGCTTAATTTGATTCAGATGTGCCAGCAAGAGGAAATACTTTTTCCTCTTCCTTTTCTCCTTATCCAATATGGACGTTGAAGAGACACCACAATTAAAGAAAAGCCTTACAAAAGGGAACCAAAGTTTCAGGATTCTATAAACAGATCAGAAAAAGGATTTCAAAATTCCTTTGTTCTTGAAATACTTTATCTAGAAACTGATAAAAGTCAAATCTGTTCAAAACCCTACAAAACAGAACCGAAGTTTCAGGATTCTATAAACAGATCAGAAAAAGGATTTCAAAATTCCTTTGTTCTTGAAATACTTTATCTAGAAACCGATGAAATTCAAATCTAGTCAGCATGTTAAAAATGTTTGACTACCAAACCTCTACAGAGATATGCAGTCCCACAAAGGTTATAAATAGATTCATTGCTTCTTATGTGGAAATCTATTTGAAAAACAGAGCAGTGTATATGTTATTAATATTTTGGAACTATTATGGAAAAATTGTTGAAAAAAGCTGAAGCCTTATTCTTCTATTTCCATTTTGTCATAGATTACTTCAGAAATGTCTCTAACTGACTTTGCCTTAATTTAGCTAGCTGTAAAAACTGGTCACATTCACATATTTCACAATTTTCACTGAGCTGACCAGATTTTTATCAAATGTTCTTCTGGTTGAATATAACCATTATTCAGATGCAACTTTTATTCCATGTTATAACAGAGGGTTTAAAAGTTCCAGTTAATACCCATAAAGAAATGTAATCTTTCCTATAAGAAGAATACTGGTAAGTGGTAAAGTCATCCTCCTTAGGCTAGAAAATGCTGAAAGTAATTGCCTTGTGTCACTTACTAAGTAATTATCATTGACATTTTAATATTTAAAATGTGTGATCTTATGTTGCTTTTTCATTTGTTGAATTTTGAGTGTTTGTCTTTGCAATTTTGATTAATGTTCTTTTAAGATGCCTATTGGTTTGTTATTTCTCATGTTTTAGGAAAAGCTGTCTGACAAAAATTCCATGAATTGGCATCAAATATCTAGTATCAAAGCCATGTGATTTACTAGGAATATTCACCTTGCTACTGTGCAAACTAAGTTGTTACCTGACTTTTGGACTGATGCTAAAGACACATAGTAAATTCAGATCATAGGAAAACTGGTCAGCTCATGTAGGTTAAACCAAATTGAGAGTGAAGTGTTATATTGATTTCTTAATGATACTGAATTAACCTATAGTCAGTGGATCAGGCTCAACATTGCAACAGAGAAACCATGGTCCTAGGGACTTGTAAAGTGTTAATAAATTCCTACAAATTGCTAAGCACACTCCTATAATTATTCTCAGAAAGTACTAATCTCATGCACACACATAGTGATGGCAAATGTCCCTTCCCTCACAGACAAAGATTAGTTCTCCACTTCTGGTACCACAATTTTGCCACTTGCACACTTGTGGGAGGCATGGATGCTCTCATTTGTGTCAACCTATCCTATCCCCTATGGTTACATGTCCTGAAGAAAGCTACCTGGGAGTCACACTCACGTTCCTGCCTTGCAGGCCATCTTGCCTAGAAAGCACCTTCCTAATTGATTTGCAGCCATTTGCTGGAAGCAGACAAACAAGGCCCAGAGGTCCCTTGCAATAGCAATTAGCTTGAAAACCTAGAGCCTTAATGAGAACAGCTGAAGAGAAGGAATAGCTGACCATGAAACATGAGAATAAACAGGCTTGATTTGTAATATAAATCTTACAAGAGCACACAGGGCTCTGTGGCAGCTCAGGAAGGGATACTTGAGCCACTTTTATGCTGGTGAAAGCTGGGGAGGAGGATGGGGAATAGGGGCACTACAAAAGACAGTGGCAGTTCAGTTCTCTTGTGAACATGATGTGGACCCATTCATGCAGCCTGCTTTTGAGAGCAACTCATTTTCTCCTTCTGACCACTCAAGTTCTTCCATGTAGTCTCTCCCAAGACGGCTAGTCCTTCTCTTCTTCTCCTATGCTGGACACTGCAACACATCTCAAATCCTTCCCTCCCTGTGTCTCAGTCCTTGCCACGTCCAGCTGGAAGGTTTAGACCTAGTGCAAACTTTGAATTAGGTGGTTATACTGCGCTAGTTGCTAGGATATCAGGAAGGACTGCATTATCACATTTTGCTTTTTTTTTTTTTTTAACTTTTGTTTTTGTTTTTGCTGTGTTTTGGGGGG
>VXBJ01007104.1:154092-243071 GCA_013400055.1 Nycticryphes semicollaris
GGGTGGGGGGCGACTGTGGCTTTGTGGCTTTTGGTTTGGTTTGGTTTTTTTTTCTAACTCTTGAAAACCCTTTCAAAGAGTGTATATGGTGGGGACAAGGACAATCTTCTGTGATGTTGCTAAAAAAACTTTCACTTACAACCAAGTAAAATTAGGCTGCCCTTTAAGAATTCCTTTAATTTTCTTTCCATTTTTTGAAGTCCCCAGTTGTGTGCGTAGGAATACGCATAGGTGTTTTGCTTATTTTTCTTCTTTGTGCTTAAATGATCTAGTCGATTTAGGAAGTACTTTCTGTCACTTTAGTGACTGTCACAGGTTGTGAAACAATGACTCACTTTTACCTGAAGCATCTGGCTTCTGGGCAATGGGGAACACTGATGTGAAGTTCAGCGCTTGCTGGTTTCCTGTCCAGACAAGGGACTGGAGACAAATGTGCTCCTGCTGTAGCCTTGTAGAGAGGTGGAGAACATTGGGCTGTTTAGACTGTTTGTCAGATGAGAAAATTTGGCACGGAGTCCATACGGACAGAGCCATCTGAAACAGTTTAAAATCTGTTAAGGTCCAGGAAGTTATTCAGGATGGTGCTCTGCACTCTGCTTATAATGGAAGATTTGACTAATAATGATTGGGCTTTAACTAGGTTAGCAAAAGATGCAGAGGCCAGCTCCTAGCAAGATCTCAGGTTTCTCCCTGGACTGCAACAGTACAGAAAAAAAGATGTCACTTTTCACGGTAGGAGAAGAAATAAATTTTTTTTTCTACTTTTAGTCTTAAAACTGTAAGCTATTTTAGCTGCACTTGGAAACAGAAGCATTGCACAGCCTTACATGCAGGCAGTGTTATCCACCACCTATAATCACATGTAGAGTGTCTTTGTTCTGTTCATTTTTTTCTGTCCTATTAACAACTCTAATTGGCAATCCAGGCAGTTTCCTAGATTCAGCTATATGAGCCAAGGAAGAAACATTGGTAGTGAACAATTTGTGACTCTACCAATAATTGGAAGTCTTGACATCAATTAAAGGTCAGCGTTTTAACATTATGAAATCACCTGCAAAATTGTCAAAATAGAATAACTGAGCAGTCAGCTATTTCTAAGGATTGTTGTAAGAAATAAAGGACTTTGTGCTTCAAGAAGCACAATCTCACGCAATATGAGAAAGTTTCATCATAGAATTTCTTTGATTAATTTTGAGTTATTCTGAATGTATTTTTCCATCTTTGTAGTGGTAGTGTAAGTGTAACAATATTTTTTTAAAAAATGTTTAAATTAAAATATTAAAATGTTACAGTGAACATTATTTTATTTTGGTGTTCATGTTCTGAGTCATTAAGGGAACTTGAAAATAAAGAATTTTTAAAAGCCTAGATTTTCACTTTAAAATTGTATTGCTAAAGAAATTTTCCACATGCTGTATTCTACAGGTCACTTATTCACCTTATATACAGAAACATGAAACACAAATGTTTCAATATAAATTTTTAAAACACTGACATTTTGCAAATGTCTGGAAAAAATAAATTCTGTTCCTATATAGAACAATTTGAAATAAATGCTCTCTTTAACAGAATTTATTTTTTCAAATCTGCATATTTAACTTCTGTTTGGGGTCATAGTACTGCAATCTACTGCAGATAATACATAAAGATATATTTAAGAAGGACCTTTTATTGTGATAGTATTGTAATAGAAAGACATTTGGAAGAGAATAATACCATAAGAAAGAAAAATGTTGGCAGGTTTTCCCTGAATGATAGAAATACCTATCAGAATTAACTTAATCAATGGGACTCATTGAAGTTTGTGAATGTGAAGAGACTACCTATTTCTCTCGCATCATTAGTATTTGAATACTACATTATTTCAGATGTGTGAAAATGGTTGAGAAAAATTATATGATGTCTGGTGTGAAAGCTTGGTATTACTTCCTGATTGCATTCACAAGAAGAAACTGTATAGACTAACATTGTTGCAGTGTTTTTCTCGGGTTAAACACTGCAAAATCAATTAAGATTATTTGCCAGCATGCTTAACACTACTTAACTATTGCAATGGATAATATCTAAAGTATGGGTCAACCAACTAGTTCTCATACGTGCTTTGAGTCTGAATCTTAATGATCACAGGTAAAAGTGCAGATGCAGTTACTATGCCTTTTTTTCACATGTTTTAAGATTATGTTTTACTAGTACAATGCTTATGAACTCTCTCTATAGACAACAGGATCCTGGTCATATTATTTTCCAATATTTTTTCAGGTATCATGTAATAGCTATTTGTTGACTACTTTGGTAAAATCCCACTCAATGTCTTGTATGACAGAAAAAAATTACATATTTTTATTTGTCACAGTAAGCACATGAAATCAAAGTACTCAGGAATGAGAGCTCAGTTCTGAATGGAACAATACTTCAACCCTTACCCTTTTTTCTTGTAAGAGCACAATACAACAGCAATACAATGCCATTCTCATTCCAAGTGTACCCAATACTGAGATATACCAAAATTACAAGCTATTCTATTGGTGTGTCATATAGATTTACTTTTGCCTTCAAGAATCAGTGTCCATCAGTCACAAGGATATTTATTACTATGTGAGCAATGACTTTATGTGAGCCCACTGCCCCTCTCTTTCTTATGTGACTAACCTTTGTCCAGAATACTTAAGAGTACAACAGTAGTAGTAAATAAAACAGACAGACAAGCAGACGGAGATATATTCAGCATTCACAGTTAAGTAATACTGTCTTTTTCACTTCAAACACGCTGAAAGAACTTGGTTCTCTGTTGTCTCTTGAAGTCAGTGAAGTCAAATGGTTAGAGGATAATTTTCTTTTTTCCTGCAGTTGCCTTTACATGATGAAGTTGTTAAAAGTGTCTCTCATAAAGAGTGTTTAGTCACATTTTTAGTGTATTTTCCTTTTGCATTAGATATGGAGATGGAGATACCCATCAGAAAAAGTATAAGTAAATTGGGTACTTTTGTTTTATATTTTTTGTTTGGGTTTTTTTTTTACATTTCTGTACATATACACATAACACATTTTAATCATGTAACTTGATCTACGTTTTAAAGGTTATGTGTGAGGAAAAGAAAAATAATCCAGCCTATAGGTACATGGACAAAACTCCAGCCATGGAAATTATTTTTTCTTGTGAGATAAGAAGAGGAGTTTTTATAAACAAATGCCAAGACTGAGAATGAGTTATTAGTGAGAAAATAGCTAGTAAAAAGACAAAATAAGATAGGAAAAAAAAAATAATCTTTGCCAACCTCCTAAATGTAGGTATAAGTAGAGGATGTGGAATGAATGAGGTGCAGCAATTGAAAACATATTGGTTAACTTGAGCGTCTTGCTGTTATGCTAATTACTAAAAATTGTGACACAAGTCTTTTAAGAAGCGGCTGAGGAAGCTGGGGTTGTTAAGCCTGGAAAAAAAGAGGCTGAGGGGAGACTTTATCACTCCCTACAACTACCTGAAAGGAGGTTGTAGAGAGGTGGGGGTCAGTCTTTTCTCCCAAGTAACAAGCAAGAGGAAATAGCCTCAAGTTACATTAGAGGATATTTAGATTGGCTATTAAGAGAATTTTCTTCACTGAAATGGTTATCAAATAGTGGAACAAGCTGCCCAGGGAAGTGGTGGAATTACCATCCCTGGAGGTATTTAAAAGACAGGTAGACGTGGTGCTTAGTGACATGGTTTAGTGATGATTTTGTCAGTGTTAGGTTGATAGTTGGCCTTTGTGGTCTGAAAGGTCCCTTGCAATCTAGACAATTCTAAGATTCTATCTACTGAGTCTTTATCCACTCTTCTGAACAACCTTAAAATCTGAGCATGGCAGAGAACTGATTTTAAGATGCTGTCCTCAGTGGTAAAATACTTAAACTGTAACATGCATGTAGAGGTGCTTAGAGTTTTACTGTAAAGTAGCTGATGGCTCACCAAACTACTGAGCAATGTGAGACATCTATGGCAAATTAATACATTGCTTACTGATTTTAACTTACACACTTTCTTAGCTTTAGTAATTGGTGATGCACAGAAAAAGTACGATAGATGAGCAACTGACAAGTGCTATAGAATCAGAAATGTAGATAACTGTTAAGAGGAAAATATGTGTACATCACATCTTGAGAGTGTAATAGAATTTTATGTAGTAGACATACAAATGTCTAGCAACACTATAAGAAACTTGCTTTATTGCTACATTTAAAATTTGGAGGAAGAGAAATCCTGAAGATGCTATTTCATTTATACTATGTAATAAATAAATTTCTAGCAAGGCATAAAAGTCTGAAATGAAGCTAAAGTTTTAAAAGAAAACTGATTGTGGAGCAGTGCACTTTGCACCTGAAAGAAAATATTAATAGAAAAGAAACTCCAATTAAGGACAGAAAGACACACAAAAATATCAGAGATATGGCCTCAGAAATTTAATTGCTGAAAAGGAGTGTAGTTCAGCAGATTGTAATGGGACCCTGCTGATTTTTAGATAATAAAGATTTGATACATGAAGTTAAGTACCAGATTGTCATAGAAAAAGGAAAAATGCTTGTCTGCTCCTACGGCTTGCATTTCCAGAGAGTCAGTGCTGAGCTCTGTCTGAAGCACAACAAATAAATGATCTAATCAGCTCATTTTAAAGAAAGTGAGAAGATAAAAATTCCTAATCTTTCAGAGTTATGTGCTTTTTGAAGCATATGCCTCTTGAATTTGAGAGTTTTAGCATGCCTCCATGCTTGAAGGGTACAAGTAAGGACAAATACAATTCACATGGAGCGGTTGTTGCAGACAATTTTCAAAAATCAGTTTTTTGAGGGCATATATCCCCGACATTGTTTTCATAATTTCTAGTCCTTGTAGTTCTTTTCTAGGTGGTTTCAATACATAATTTTACCAAGTCATAAATAACGACCACTGCGAACAAATGCAAGAGAAAGTCTGGTATACTTATTTAAACAATAGGGTTCTTCCCTTCTGAAACCATGACACTTGTAACAGAGCAGCAGAGAAGCACAAGCATTACCTGCAGCTGTTGGTTTTTAAAAACAGAAAGCCATTGTGCTTTTTTTTAGTTTTAGCTTAAGATAGATTTTTCTGTGCCCCAGTTAAAGCCCCACTGTATGCAACACTGATGTAAAAAAGGGCTTGTATGTATCTACCTGGTAGTTTTACTTTTTAGTATTTTACAAGGATACAAAATTTCCCTTAAAGTGGCATATTTTCTTGTACTTTTCCTACTCATTGCTGAACACGTCTCAACATATTATTTAAATATTTACTATCAATTTCAAAATATGTACATACCTCTATTTCTAAATCAACTAATAATATTCTTTATACGTAGTGGAAAATTTAGCTGAAATTTGAAGTTGAACCTTAAAGGAAACCTCAGATCAGCAGATTTCTTAAATCTATTCAAAATAGCTTGTAAAAGGAAAGTCTTACAAAAAGACCAGTTTGGATATGAATGGACATAAAGCCGGATATACATTTAGAGTAGGAGAGATAAATTAGGGCTGAGGATAGAACATTAATCTGTTTCCTAATACATAAAGATTCTTAAAGAAAATGCACTTGCTCTATAGCGTCTCTATGCTATTCTTTAGACAGACAGCCCAGGACCAGCTAATTTCAAGCTTGTATTTGACATTAATCCCTAGAATTTCCTGTAACTCAGTTTTCCTGTCCACCCCACAAAAAAATGGCTAATAAAATAACAGTGAATTTGCTGACTGAAACAACTTCACAACAGGATTTTTTGGGGAAATAGCACATGCCAATGAAAATAGACTCTTCCTGTTTTTTCCAAAATTTTATTTGGTTAATCATAACAACAACAACAACAACTATTATTATTATTATCTGATAAAAGCTAATATTCGTTTTTATGGATCGAGTATGTTTCACTTGCTTTCAGTCACTTTCTTTATATTGCAGTGAAGAGCTAGCTCAGTTAATGAATTATTTTCTCTAAGAGTATTCAATTTCATTCTTTCTTAAAGAGTTAATGACCTTTCTTTTTTTCTTTTCTTGTAAAAAAAAAAAAAGTCTAATACCTTTGAATTGCAGATAGTAGAAGACCATTAGATCATTCTATATCTGTTTTTTCCAATACTATTTACAGAAGATTTGCAGTAGACATAGAAAATCGTCTCAACTTTCTTACTAGCATTATAACATTGACTAAAAGAAAACCTGTAATTTCAAATGATATTTAGAAAGCTTTGTTTTGACACAATCACGTAATTCTAGTTAATAAGCTTCAACATCAAGGCTGTTAGTTTCACACTTGTATAAACACTTTTGGAAAGAAAATGTTTTCTTGGGATACTTAGAGAAGCATATTTAGTTTCCTCGGGAAGTGAGGCTATGAATCTGGTATTGGTAATTTGCCTGATCCTTGCAATAAAGGTTGTCACCACTCTGGGTAGTTCGATATTCAGATATTATTAGCCCTTAAACTGTCACGTACCCAGATTCTGGATGTTACTTTTAGTCTGAAATGCCCATTTTCCCTTTTTATTTCCTGGGAACAGATAGTGCTTATTGCTATAGTGAAACAAGCAAGTAATTTAAGATACATACAAACAGTAAATTATTGTTTATTTTATAGTACTACAATGGTAAGTTGAATAAATTTATCCATCTAGGAAAAGGAATACCCATTTTCATATTAAAATTTCAGCTGGCAAGTTCAAATCCACTGAGACCCCAAATTCTTCTGCTATTCTTTAACAATGAATTGCAAAGACCCTAAACAGATAACTCCAAAATACCTCTTTGCTTATCAAGTGTGGAGATTAAGGCTGTTGCCTTTATTTTCTTTATGTTGTCAATATGCAGCTTTTCTCTTTGCTAAGGAATTAAAGAATCTTCTCTATAAACATCAGCCTCAAAGACATATTTCAACAGTGCTGACCATTTAAGATCTGACTTCTCTTTTTATTCCAGAATTTATGTATCTGCTGTTACAATCCAAGCTGTGGTTCAAAAGCTTTCTTCTCGTTCATTAGATACAACTATAAAAGCAGTATTCTAAGAGGCTAATGTTAGAATGAAAACTTGTTATCAAAAGACTTGTTAAAAATTATCAGGTTAAAACCAAGATCTCTTTTTTCCTATCCTTTTACATCAGGCTTGTTATTGCTTTGAAAACTAATGAGTAAGTAATGCAGAAAAAACATGAAATAATATTGTGAAACCAGAGTCTAACATCTCCAAATGTAATCCATGTCTCATAACAATATTGGCTCTTCTCAGACATAAAGACATTTGCTCGGGTATTTCCATGAGCTTCTAGGATTTTACTGTGGGAATAACCACAGCAAACACACTAAGAAAAACAGCTAATCATACTCTCAGTGTTTTCTAGAAGCAAAACTTTCAGAAGTCTGATTATATTGTAAAGCTACTCTTGCCTTGATCAATATGAGAGTTGCCCAACTTGTTTGAAATGAATAGAAGATGTCGCTGGCTGTAATAGTATTCAGTCATAGCAATCTTGAAACAAACAATAGTAAAATAGCATTATATTTAATTCCTATAGTATAATCAAGATATTAAATGTTCAAATGGAAGATTCCAGAAAAAATACACCTATCAGAAATTTAAAGATTACAAAAGAATACATATGCAAATGGAAATGGTTTACTGTGCGAGATCTTGATGCAGTGGACAGTAGCACAGTGGAGTGAGAAAGTAGAAGGGCATTGCAATACTTAGGTATAACTAAAGCATATGAGCACACTTATAAGTCTATGTTGTCATCCTTCACATTTACAAATAGAAACATTCCTCTATATTTGGAGACACAAAAGAAACAAAGTTTAACAAAAATTAAATTAAAGCTATAGGTCTCTTTCATACTGAAGGAAATGATCACGGATCAGAAAAAAAAGCAGTAAAGGGAAACAATACGGTTTGAAAGGCTTCATAGGATACTTTGTTATTCATACTTATGGGCCTAAGATATATCAGCTTTTATGATGCCACCTCCTGTGTGCACTACACTGCAGTGAGAGAGGAAAAGCTCTGTCTCCACCTGGAGTGGGAACCTGGAGAGCTCATCAGTCAACTCTTTTGGAATTCTTCCTTGTAAAATGTGTGAAGCAACTGTCTTAGAAAGAAGCACCTGTTTTTTCTTCAAGTTTCTCCTGACTATATTAATTGGCGGAGTCGGAAGTATGCATAGATACTTTTCAGGTGGTTCTGTCTCTTGAGATTTGCTTAAGAATAATTTCATTTTGTACTTCTCTAAAAGAGTAGGGTAGTATTTTACTCAGACTGTCACACTCTCTTCCCTGAAATTTCACTGAATTTCTATTTATAATTCAGATTGAACATCAACTTTCTTCTCAAACTTATAAATCCAGTTAGAAACAAACGAGTATTTTACTAAACAAAATGTAAAGAAACAAAATCTTATCTTGTGTAATTACACCCAGAAAATAGGAAAAAACACAGTAAGCCTATGACATATGTTAAATTCAGCAGCCAATGTGCTTCTAGAATGAGAATATGAGAGTTTATTTAATATCAGTAGAATGTTTATAAATCGTTACTGTCTATTAGAAAACCTTGTGTTATGAAATGATGTATTATGCAAAGAGATGAGTCAGAGTGATGGCACCTAAAAGCAAATTGTTTTCATTGGTCTTTAACCTATGGGGAAGGAAAAGTGTATTATAAAATTTGTTTCTTAAAACTTGATAAGTTATTTTAGTTAAGATTTTGAGGTTGGGGTTTTTTTCCAATTTAGATTTATGTTTTGGCAGGATTACAGTTGTTCGGATTAAAATACCCCGCTCTTTCTAAAGACTGGAGGACTTCTTAAAATATTATGTTTCCATCTGTTTCCATGTAAATTGAAGCAGCACCTGCAGTAGTATTAAAAGTGGTGCTTGTTGTTTAAAAAATGCCATGCAAGAGACTGAGGTTACAGCGATAACAAAACACAACCTAGACAGCAATTCTGTCTTCATTTAAAATCCTAAAATAGCCTCCTGCTTTTGAGAAGTATCTTATAAGCAAAATTAATTTGCGAACATCTGTTCGCTAGAGGACAGAAGATAAGTTTTGATCAGAATATATTTCATTTTGATGTTTATTGCGTGTTATTTAGTACAAGCTGACTCTTTAGAAAATGAGTTGTGCTACAGCAGTTGTTTTAAGGTGAGATGTTTTATTTCTTTATACTATACTAAGTGAATAAATGAAAACTATGATCTTACTCAACATTAGTAAATTAAATATGTTGCAGTGAGCTTTTCTAAGGTGTCTAACACTTAAAATACTAAGGGCTGCTCTAGATTCAGTTCATCAAAGTACTCAAGGCACAAAAAATCTACCCAGTGTGAAAAATACTAGATGTGTGCCTATTCTTGTCTGGTATTCTGCAGAATTTAGGTCTTATGAAAAGAAATGTAATTTATCTGACTGTCATAGATGCATAAAGACTTAAATGTTATAAGACTTTCATATATTACTACTAAATCTCAATTTCCTTTGTAAAATGACACTGTAACTAAGGTAAAGCCAATCAGGATATATTTTTTTAGGTCTATCAATGTGAACTAATGAGTTTCTGCTATGGCTTCGATTACTCCTTCAAAAAAAGTCAGATAGCGTAAGTCCACGGAAATAAATTGGTTGATCCAAAGTTTCCACAGAAATACAGTATTAATTTCTTTTTCACTCAGCACTGTCAACAGATTCTTTTAAGCAGGAGTCAGTGCTGCTATGAATGAAATCTAATTCACCTAGGTAAACTAATTTTCTTACTTTCTGAACACAGAGTGCCAGCATGAAATTAACCAGATAATTAGCAAATTTAGCACTTTACAGAATCATACAGCTTTCTAAGAGGATCTATTATTACATTTGTTCAATTGCTAGTACCTTCTGTATACAGTCAGGAAACTAACATGATTATACCAAAAGCACAACCTCATTAGTCCCCTTGGGGAATTAATTAACCTGTTTTGTCTAGGAAACTGTAATAATCTTCTCAAATTATGAGTTGCTGTGTTTAATATTGCCATGTAGGTCCAACAAATGTAAGAATGATTGAGTTTTGGAAAATCCAGTAACACATTAATCTTCTGTCTGAATGAAAGGAGAGACTTCAGAAAGCAAAAAAAAAGAAGCTTCCTTTCAAAGGGTGAGACATATGAAGGTGTATTATTTCCTTCACATATATTATTAATAGTTTCACAGAATTTTGTTACTTAACTTCATCATTTGTCACCTTCATAAATCAGCGATCCAAATTAATGAAAAAATAACTGATTGGTTTAGGAGTTCTGGAGTGCAGCTGAAAGGTTAATCGTTTTGCAACATGAGTTTTGTATTCTTCCTAGAATGTTTGACCTCACTGAGGGCAGAGCTTAGGTAGGAAACAAAGCAAAATGGTAATTTGGCTAGTGTAGCATACTGTAATATCCCTCTTTCCATCTTGGCAAAATAAACTAGATAGGGCAGTCCATTATTCATAAAAATGGTTAGGGTAAACTTAGAGGATAAGATGAAGAGTACATCTTTAGTCAAGTGCAGCGTGGAAAAATCCAGAGTGGCAAACCTCAAATCAGAAACAACATAGTCACATCAGCATGAAGATGCACCTTCTGGTATTCAGTACTACTAGCCTCCAGGGTCATACTGTGTCACAACCCCTTGCTTGGCACCAGCTCAGATGTCATCCTGCTGTGCTTATCTGTGTTATGATAGAGGTATGACCAAAAGCAGCACAACTCATTCTGACTGGCAGCACAGACACTGGAAGAGATGAGCATCAAAAACAGAACAAGGAAAGGAAGAACTGAGCCAGAAGACTTTGTTGGCTTGTGAACAAATGGCTGTGGAGGGGAAAATGCATTCAGAGAAGAAATAAAAAGGTTTCTAGGTACGGAAGCAGCAAGCTTCACAGATACACTCCCCAATTCAGAAAATCAAACTTTAGCCAATAATTCATTACAGAGAAGAGGTCTATTGGGAGCTGTCACCTCTGACAACTGATGATGAGGGTAGCATGATGAAGTCAGTTGGCATGCATAAGCCTCCAGGAGCTTTTGCTGGATTTATCAGCATCAGGTCCATGCTATAGAGACTTCTTACTGTCTCCCTTACAAGAGTTTTATGAAATTATGAAGTCGGTTTTATTCTGCTGCTTTCCTAGCAATTCTGGGTGATTCATTTCGAAAGCCATACGAAGATACAATTTGGCATAAATTTCATATGGCTGAATTCAAAGAGAAGAAATTTAATTCTTGCCTCAGACTAATGCATTTATTGTGCTAGCGACGGAGTAATAATAAATGACAATATTTGCAGGCAATTCAGGCTCATCCGTCAGAAAACTCAACTCCTTTCCTTCAAGATATGTTAGTATGGCATCATATAGATATGATTGTAAAACCTGATACTTTACCTGGCAGTGTATAAATGCTCATAGTAGCAGAAAATTGTGATGTAAAATGCTGCTATTCTGAGGATGTGAGGTTTTTTTTAAGTTGTGATCAGGTTTTTAACCAAATATGGGAAATCAAATACTCAAGCTGCTATTTACTGCTATATGGAAAGGCAGTATCACTACATCTTTAAACAGCATTAAAAATTTGTTTGATGTTACATTAAAAATTAAAAATTACCTTTAGAATTATTTACTTCTGATGTCACTTAGTATGGACAGATTCAGACCTCTTTAATTCTTCTCAAAAGCATTCATTCAGGAATTAATTTGTTTGATGTTACATTAAAAATTAAAAATTACCTTTAGAATTATTTACTTCTGATGTCACTTAGTATGGACAGATTCAGACCTCTTTAATTCTTCTCAAAAGCATTCATTCAGGAATTAATTTGTTTGATGTTACATTAAAAATTAAAAATTACCTTTAGAATTATTTACTTCTGATGTCACTTAGTATGGACAGATTCAGACCTCTTTAATTCTTCTCAAAAGCATTCATTCAGGAATTAATTGGTTAGCTAATTTACTTTAGATATGCTGACAATTCAAATTAAGAACCTTTATGCCCTTTACTTTTATATCAAAATATATTTTTTTATTTCAGAAATTTTAAAAAAAACTAATAAACCACCACTCAATAACAAGAGTTCATAAGCCCAAACCTTTCAAATAGGGTAGCTGTCTCTATTATGATACTCAAAAAGTAATTCAAATAAACTGAAAATATTATTGTAGACAATAATCTGCACTAGACTTTCCTCTGTGGATGCCTTTTTTTATAATTACAGTGGCCTCATTTTAAGTTAACCCAAATCACCAATTTTAAGTATAATGAGGTAAGTTTAATTCTATACGGAAACAGTATTATTCAGACATTAAATGTGGTTTAGCAATCTACTTTAGAAGTTCATTCATATTTATTTACCAGTGTGTGTATGTGTCTATTACTGTTATAGGATAAAAACTGAAAAATCTAACTTCTACTTCTGAATAAATTGACTGTATGAATGAAATACTACTCCTTTCCAAAATTTTTGAGATGTGTTATCAGTTAATTAATTTGGGTATCTCAATATAAAAGTTTTAACTCAATTTAAACATATATATGTTAATAACACATTCCCACCAAGCTTTATTTTTTCTCTTGTAAGAAAAAAATCTCATAACTCAAAAAAAAATTGAGAATGATATTTCTTCAGTACAAATGAATGACAATTTCTATAGTAACTTTATATATGAGTAAAATCTCAGATTTTTAAAGACCCGAGCAGAATATGAGCTATAAAATTACTTTCAATGAGCTAAATTCATACTTATTAGTATTTCCAGATATCTGAATAAAATAACTTATTGAGTTTCATTTCTAGAACTAGAGTGTTTTACTGTGCAAGGCTGATTTCTGATCCGCAAATTTGTCTGGGTTTCTAGGGGTGAATTTTCACAAAGAGCAGAATCCAGCAATGAGTAGGGCAGAGATAAAACTTACAAAGGAGAAATGAGCTCAAAACAGTGCCAGCAATAAAAGCTCCATTCATTCAAAACTTGTTATGCCATTTCCATTAGGGAGTTGATAAAAAACAGTAAAGAAAATTCTGTGACTCAGAGTTCCATTGCTATTAGCTCTGCATAGTAGCCAGAGGTACCATTTGCTCAGCCACATTCCTTTTATGCAAGTACAATAACTCTACTCCCAAAAAGAAAAGTGATGACTTCTTCCCGGGTAGACTCATTTTTTCATCACAAAGGCAGCAAAAATAACACTAACTACTTTGTCCTACTGCGAAAAGTAAAATTGATATTTTAATTCTGATCAAGCAGGTAGGAACTGCGTATCTCCTAATCTCATCGAAATAGCATTTTATCTGAGTTATCTACTTAATGAGATGTCTAGATTATCTACGTAATGAGTTATCTTCTTAAAGAAGTGAATTGAGAAGAGTAGTAATACCTATAAAAAATATAATAGCAAACACTTAAGGAGTATTCTTCTTAAGAATAAATACAATTGAATCGAGTATTTATCACTTCCAATGAATATTTAAGCACAAAATTGGCAAAATTCAGCTTTGAGTAGCAGATCTGCAGGTAATATAGAACGGGAAGCCTCACTTATACCTTCCCTAGTGAGGTCTCTGCCTCGCTAACTCATTCACAGTGCTCTACATTGATGTTTTCATCTTTTACAACTCTGTTGGGAGACTGTTTAGCATGAGCGTGGGTGGTGATATGCAGCACTTTTCCCTTTTGGATTCCCTTAAGACTAAGAAAAACTTACTGTCTTTGATCAGTCTTGATTTATGTCCAAGTGGCAGCCCTCTGTCATTCAGAAGTAATTCATTCATATCAGATCTTCATCTGCCCACTGACGTTAATATCGGCACATTAACATTCAAAAAAACTAACCTAATAATAGTGCAGGCTTCATGTGCGCCACATCAGAAATTTCACAGTTGCTAAATTCACTTACATAAAAATGCTTGTCCTGCTGAAGTTTCGCTCTTGTTTGCAGAGCAGAATGCCCACTATCAGAATCTTGGCAGATGTTTTATTGCCTGCAGTACACTCAAAACTAGAAAGACAGACAGCAACTCCTTTCTCTCTCTGGCTGTTGCCCAATGAGAACAATGAAATGAATGTGACCAAACTCATTCTTCAGGAGCAAAGAACATCATCCCACGCATGAAACACAGCATCTCCAAGAAAGAGTCACATAGGTTAAAACTGCATGTCCTTGATGCTTACAGGAATAAAGTCTGAGTTGCAGCAGTGGATGAAGAGTAGAGTGTTGCAGGTGTTGTTTATGGTAGGACTAAAATCACTTTGTGCAATTTTGAGTATAATTCTATCAAAGTCAGAAAAGTCTTTCCAAAGAAAATTCCAATTATATTAATATGAATTCCAATTACTGCCTTCAGCAAGCCCTTGGAACTTGTACTAGGTCAATGTGCAGTGGCAAGCGATGCACTCGCTCAGAAGACTTTCTCTTCATCTGTGCTGATTCCCAGACATCACTGTAATTCCCTCTCAAGACTTCATCATGAGAAGTTCCTGGATGTGCAGAAGATAATGATGATAAAGTGATTCTCTAACCTCCACAGTGAATAGCAAATAAATTTTACAAAAAATAAATCAAAGGTATTCCAATTGAACATAATTCTTCGCAGTGATGTAGGTTAAACACAGGAAGGGGTTCCCAAGAGAGACTCTGACACCTCTACCCAGGAGGATTTTCAAAGCTCAATTGGATGCTACTTGAACAATTGACCTAACTCTGAAGCTAGCTATGGTTTGAGCTGGGGGGCTGATAAAGATGACCTGCTGAGATCCCACTAAACTTATTTTTTTTCAATGATTCCTCTGATCTACTCTTATAGCGAAAAATACTGAACAGGTTTTAAAATAAAAGTAAGGAATAAATTGGAGAAAAGATCTGTATGTGGAAAAATAGGTATGTGCATAAAGTGTAAATTCTAATTCTTGATTCCCAATTGTAATAGCACGTTTTAATAGAAAAAAAAAAAAGACACATGGGTAATAGCTCTATCTGAATATAGAAGTTTAAATAGAATTGCAGGTACTGATGGAAAAGTTGAAGTGGTGAGCATGAAACAGCAAGACTGTACTTCAGAAAAGGACTTCAGCAATCCATTCCTATTCAATATATGAAGAAAGACAATCTATACAGTTGAATAAAGACTTCTGCAATGGGTGAATGGAGGAATCTGCTCATGTTACAAACTGCTTGATAGGACTGTGCTTGTGACTGAAAACATGGAAATTGAGTGAATATATCTATATATATATAGCATATATATATCAATCAATAGATAAAACCTTTTTTGTTATTGTCAATGGCAACAGGTCCTTTTCTATATTTCACATCCCAGAATACCCAGTAAAAATGAAAAATCAACATAGAAGAACAGCTTATGAAAATTAGAAGGAAGAGAAACAGTTTCTGTAATCTGCTCACTTACCAAGAGTTTTGCACTTTCTTTCCTTCCTGTGCTGGGTTTGATAATCTGCCCTTCTCCAAAATGGCCAGAGTATTTGCTGAAAGAACTGTACCAAAATCACCTTCATCAGCTCATGAGGATGTTGAGCATCAGTTGATAAAAGTTTGGGATCCTGGTATTGCATAATAGGACTTGTAGTCAAATATTATTGCATGAGTTTTGGTGGTAACAGTGCTAGTATTTTCCAGCCAAAAAAAAGCTTGTTTAACTAAATGCTCCTTGAAAGAAGTGAGCAAATCTACGAACTTGACCAGAGGCAGACCACACAGCTGTTATATGTTGTTAAAAAAACAAACAGAAGGGAAAAAGAGACAGATACCAATATCCATTGACACCAGTGTGTATGAATAGGTGTTCTTGAAGCACTGTGAGTTAGCACTAATTCTAACTGCGAATGAAGACAATTCTTTGTCTCTCACTAGGTGTAACATTCACCTTTGTATGTAACACAGTCTTGCCCACCTCAGTATTCATCAGTACTTCCCCCCCCTCACCCTGCTTCCCCAGGTTATCCAGAATTTACTGAAGACAGAGACTGAAAAGGTATTTAGGCCAGCTTGTTTTATGTGTCATGTGTTATTTAATTCATCTGATGTGTGCTCAGGGCAATGGTTGTGTTGTGTTTCAGGTAGCTTGATCTGTGTATGAACTAATAAATTTTTATGCATGCTTAGCCTTGGTCTACTGTTACAGAAAAAACTTATACTGTATGAGAAAAAGAAATCTTATCAAGTACATCTACTTCTTAAATGTACATAGCCTTATTACCAGCTGCAAGGTATTGGCAATAATCTTGAACATTCATTCATGACTAAACAGTTTTAAGACATCAGTTGATTGGTACCAATTAGCAAGTTTGCAGGGGTTATGATTATAACATTGTGAATAGGAATGTTAACCTATTTAATGAGATTTATAATTATGGAGGTAAAGTAAGCGTCCTACCTGAAAGGTTTAAATTAGACTTTTTTAAAAAACTTGCACCCCATTAGTAAGATTATTGAGTGTTTCTTTTACTCAGAATAACCCCCAATTGAGAATATAATTAGGTGGTGTTATGCTGTTTTGCAGTACTGTCCTCATTAATAACAAGTATTAAAAATTGCACTGAATGTTAGGTGGATGGGTTTTGAGGATTGGGGGGTTAGGGATTGGGTGGTTTTCTTTTACCATACCTGGAATTCATATATATTAAGGAATCTTGCTTTGCTTATTTACTACTCATCTTCAGAGTACAGACAAGAAAAATTTATCAACATTTTACATCCAGATAACAAAGCACTGATATTTTATGCTAGTGTTTGTAGAACAGATGTATCCCATAACTGGTTGCAGGGCTAAACAGCTAGATCTTGGTATTTTGTTCTTTCTTTTCTTTCAGTAAGTCTTATGCTCACCTGCTGCATATTCAATTGCAATTTCAGGCATTCGGCTACAGCCAGTGTAGCTGTATCTTACTCATATCATAAATCTGACTCGAACAGGACCATTAGCTACAGAAAAATTAGGAATAAATCCTTTTCTCCTGGACAGCACATGGCCCTTTGAATAACATGAAGGTCCTTTCTTTCTCTAACATCTCTAACACTTTACATGATATGTACATTTCAATTTCAGCAAAATAAGAAAGCAGGAGTCTTGTACATTATACAGGCTTCTGTTATCCTCAAAGCTGATCTAATTTATCCATTATAAATGAAGCAGAAGCCTGACAGAAAAACATGACATCTGATGGTCTAATTAATATAATCACTTCCTAATAACATGGTTTTGCAAGTTCACAGTTTACTTTCATCATCCTTTGTGCAAATAAATTTGATAGATCAAATGTTGACACGAATCCACAGCAATGGTGACCTAACCAAAGCCTTTTTAGCAAGTCATGAATTTCCTGCTTGAAATCTAATCTTGGAGAAAAAAGAATGGCATTTTTTTCTCTCTTTCAGGACGTGAGCTGAAAGTAAAATGAAGCAAACATATAGACAGAGCTGTAGTCATTACTTTCAGCTGTCATTTTTCTCTAGTTGGTGTTCTGTATGAAATGAAAAACTATGGCATAACCTCGTACAGAACAGAGGAAGTCCATGATTATTCATTTTAAATAGTCTTCAACAGAAAGAGTTGTACTAGAATTGCAGTAGGGTAATGTAGACAGCCATTCAAATTGCATTAGACATCAACTTTACATGTTAGATGCACCTTGGATACCTACTCACCTTCTGAAACCTAGCTGCACTGCATTTGCAACTCTGCCCAGGTTTAACCCAGCAAAGTATTATGCACTATAAATACATTTCAGTAATTGAAACAATTCTTATCAGAATACTTACTTTGTTATTCGTGTATTCCTTTGGCTGTCCAAGATCATCATCTGTACTCAAAAAGATCCACACAGTAATTCAAGCAGGAGCTGTCATGAAATTACACTATAACCAATCTAATATTAAGTTTTTTATTCCAAACAACGAAATATATTTATTCAAGCTAACCCTTGCTTCTATTGATTATGTATTCAAAACAATTTGGCCATGTGCCTTATAAAATTACAATACTTGCATAACAAGATTTGCATTTAGTGCATTTAGTCTTTGAGATGTTATTACAGTAAGGCCGAAATTACTGTGCAATACACAGTGCCAGAAAGAAGAGTCTAGTCAGACCATGTTTGCGTGAATGTTGCCTCTTATTCTGAAAACCACTACCTTTGTATTTCACTTTTTTCTTCTTCCAGGACTACGAATGAGTATAACAAATCATGTGTTTGCAAATAGCTTCTTAAAATAGTTGTTATTAAGACCACACTAACAGTGACACAAGGTAAGGTAATAAGACTTTCTAGAGTACACTCTCTTTCTGTGAAACATATCCTAGAGCTCTACTCCAGGTCACAGTTCTGCCTGCACTCTCAGGACACATCAGTTTGGAGTGCTCATGCTTTGCTGACCTCGGTGGTAGGCCACCAGTCTTCATCATCTTGACAAGCTGATGCACAGTGCTGTATTCCAAAAACCTGTGAAGTCAGATCCTCATCTACAAGAATGCAATTCTCAAATTTTGACTCATACTCATTCTTGTTCCTCAATTTAGGTTTTACGTCTTTGCCACAAGCAGTTCAATACAGATTCTCTAAATTATCTCAGGCCTGAAATTCTCAGGTCTGAAAGTCTTAGGTTTGTATTTTTTACACAAATTTTTCATAAAATTAGAAATTACATGCATATTCTTGTCATCCTTGGTCTCCACAGTAATATCTGTTTCTGCTAAAAGCTACAAGCAGCACTTTTGATTCATCACATATGACGCATATCATAGCAGAAAGAATGAGTCACCTTGTTGAGAAAGACTAAATTCAGATGTGTCTTTGGCATTGCTCCTCTTTTTAACTATTGTCATATGAAATGCAATACTAAATCTCAACTATCTTTGCAGTGTGTGTGTTCATTCACAAGAGCAGACATTTGCCAAGGGTGGATTAATACTTTAAAGAAGATACTAGATTTTGTGCAGAACTGTGTGCTAATATCTAGTTTTTGCTTAACTTTTGGACACCAACACCTGTCTCTTCAGCACTGAACTATGCTACTTTATACCAATAGCCTGGGTGGCAATAAAAAAGTTTTCCCACTAGATGTTTGTTGTGCATCTGTGAGGGTGATTGCCTTATAGGGAAAAAAATTGCCTGCAGGAAAATCATAACAGCTTCATTTATTCAAACAAAGCAGTTTACAACACAGATTTTTAATGTTGATATTTGTTGATTAATGTTGATATCATGTTGATATTGTCCTTTTCTATATAATGAAATTCTGGTTTATCTTTATCTTTCTTTCTTAAATTGCTCTTTTTAGACCCTCAGCCACATTTTCTGCCATCATCACAACATGAATCCTTCCCTTTCATTCTGTTGGCCTTCAAAAGTTTGATTTGAACGTTTAGATGTTTAAAAAACTCCCTTTGTACCTCCACTTTGTTTGCTTTTCTCTCAAAAGAGCAAAGGAAAGAGAAGAAGAATCATTTTATACCTTTCTATACTGTGCTTCTACCCAGCAGCATCATATTGTATTAACACTGTTGTTCTTATATGATTAATATTGATGGTATGTAAAGTAATGGCATTAATTTCTAGATAACACAGGGAGACATCTGTCCAGTGTTTGGTTACCTACAACAGAAAAGTAATAACATTAGTCATAACAGTTATGATGGGGTCAGACTCATAGGGAAGAATGACGGTTAAAAAAATAAAAGTAAAATTTTTTAAGGAAACAACTGAAGAAATTGTGAGATAAAAGAGCACCATTCAAAGATGCTGGTACACAATCTGCCCTTTTCTTCAAATAGCATTTTTTTAGTATGACTAGACAAGTATTAGCAGTGTACAAGACTGTCTTGTGCAGAAAACACGATCAGAGAGACAAGAAAGCAATTACTCTGGTTTTGAAGAAAGGCAAATAATTCTGTTATTTATACAAGAGCTGACATTTCTGCAAGATGAGTTGCTTTTAGAATCCAATAGGCTAGTGACCAAAACTACACCTGGGCACTTATAAATAAATAAACAAAAAAAACTCCACACCAAACAACCTAGCTTTAAATGTTTTATTTAATCTATTCTGTACTCCTACATAAAAAAAAAAAATATTAAAAAAACAAACAACATTATGGTATTTGTATTGCCCAGGATCCCAAAGTTTAAATGCTAATAAAATGCCCACTGCCGGCTTTTCATCACAGAAATATTGGTCCTTAAACCTTTCTCATTCAAGGAATAACTTGAGATTTAGACTGAGACTATTCTATGTGCTAGATAATATTTAAGAGTAAAAAAAATAGAATAAAAAGTTTTTGCAAAAACTACTAGTGAAATTATCACTGAAAAAAATAATATAGTATGTAAATATCTAATAATATATCTAATAAAATAATAAATATCTAATAAATAAATAATAAATATCTATAAAATATCTAATATCTAATAATCAGGCTAATAAAAACAAGACATACTAAGCAGGATTTCTGCTTTTTTCAAAATTGCACCAAATGCTCATCAGCGACATGTTATATTTCCTATCCTGTGATCTAGATATATATGAATTGATTAAGTCAGAGCACCCTACAGTTCTACTTCTCAGTTGCAAGATATAATTTCCCAAAGGGGAAAGAAATTTTCCCAACATTATCATTTTTTAGCTGTTTGTATTTTTCTAAATGTATGACTGGGTTCTAGAAAAGGGTTGCTACAGTAAAAATACAAAGTGTTAGTCAACAGGTAGATTACAGTCATGGCAGTTCTTTAGCATAGAAACTGAGACCATAATGCCTTTAGATTATTCAAGTGATTCTGTAAGTAGCACAAGTGAAATCTGGCCATACTGTCATTCAGGTCTGCGTATGTAAGACAACTCTTCATTTAATTTTAGTTTTATCCAAGTAGAATAGTTAATGAAAGGGAAACAATGGAGAAAATGCTGTCAAATAAAGCAAGTTATTTGTTACTTACAAAGACAATATTGACTGCAAATAAGACAGTCTTGTTTGCCCAGTCAAAAGTTAGATAGTTAGATTTCAAACTATAAAAGCTACAGTATCCTGCAATTCAATTAAGAGAAATTACGGACTTAAGCCAAATGTAGTTGACATGGATCACTTAACAACAGAAAGTTACAGCTCTTCAGTTTGCAAAGAGGAAGACCTTGATTCTTGACACAGAAAGGCTTCTAAGGAGCTTTACTTACTTAAGGGTTAGGAGGCATAGAGATCCTTGATAGTTTGAGTTAATATTTTTTTTCCCAGGTGTGCTAGTCAATTCATCTAGAAGGTGCTTTGCTCCCTCACCTCTCTCCAATAATAGAAAGAAAGCACACCACTCTGGGAACAGCATGAAGCTTGAATACATAAGAGTGTCCAAGAGTGTCTTAGTACTTAACATAAGCTGGTGGTTCATGGTATGAGAAACTACTAATAAACACCGAATGAAAAAATGCATGTCATACCTCAGAATATATTCTGGCAGTATAAACGAGAAAATTTGGAATCTCCGCAGCCATATCACTAAAAGCACAAGAAAAGGAACTACTTAGCTGGTAGTTTTAAGGAAAAGAATGACAACAAAATTTTAAGAGGCTCATGAATTGCCAGTTGATCATCAGGAAGCCTTTACTGATTACAGTAAAACTTTTTAATTCTTTGAATGTGCCTACACTAAGAAAGAGAAGGCAAGCAGAGATGGGATAGATAAATTAGATATTCAAGTCTATTTAACACTTATAGCATTTAAGGGTGGACTATGATGATCAGGAACAGACCTCAGAGAGACAAATGTAGCAAGCAGCAAGAAAGTTAAAATGTGACTGTCTCCTTTTGTCCTCATTTTTATCTTCCCATGCTTGTTCCTCCTCCCACCCACCTGGATCTCTCCATTTCCCTGCTTTTGTCTCCTCCTCTAAAAATTACAGAATAAATTTTGTACATTCCCATGGTGCCTCAATAACGTCCCATGGCAAATTTCACATAATCCCACAAGACCCCTCAAATATCTCATATATAAACTTCCCTCACTTATCAGTCACAGAATGTTGCTTGAGCATCTCCAAGGCCTTGAGTTGTTCCTTCAGACATATGGTCTTTGGCCCTCCTTATCTCCTGTGCCTTAATGTTTGTGTATCTAGGTGGGGTTTGTTACTGTTTATATCTCTAGTCTTTTGTTTTCATATTGAATACCTGTTAACCAGAAATGCCCATGAATCAGATATGTTCTTAAATTCCAAGTATCTACATATCTCTTATATTCTGCATATCTGCATGCTATCTAATGTAATCTAAAAATGTAATTTTTTTTAACACAAAGCATTCTTTGGTGAGTGTCTTGGCACCTCAAGTTGCACATGTATCTTTAAGTCCCATTCCAGGTTTGTTGTCAGATGCCATGAACTCAAAGTCTTTGATTTGGTGATCTACATGGCGCACCAAATTACATTCCTATAACATTATTTTCTACAGTTACTTTTTTGACTAAAACAATGTTTTGTACAAGGATGTGAAACAGACATGGAGATAGTACAGAGTAATAAGGCTTGCTTTAATCAAGGGCAATTAACTATAACACAAGCTGAAAACAGAGGCAAGTAGCTAAATCGAGGTGTATTTGTTTTGAATTCATGGAGGAAGCATGCATTAGGTCTAAATGAAACAGTGCCAGAACTATACAGTAAATTACAAGGCTATACTTCACCACTGCCATTGAAGACTCTCTGCAGGCCTGTATCTAGCTTTGTGTTTTACTGATACCTTACCACTTAGTATGGCGATTGTTGCAGTGGCACTTCATCAATCAGAAATGACCTGACTGAGAATATTTGCTCTTTCATATACAAATGTGACTAACCCACACTCATCTCCAATTTATGAACAGGTAAATGAGATTTTTAGCAACTAACCCTGAAAGCTCTGATTTTTAACCCACCCCCAGAAATTCTGATCCCCATAGGTCTGTCTTTTACTTCCCCAGCTGAGCCCCACTAACTGAAATGAAGGGCGATAGTGAAGTTCAGCTGAAGACTGGTGATCTCCAGAGAAGTTCATAGTGATAAGGCAGGTATAAGGCCAGCCAGGTAAAGCCAAGGTACAGCGAGACATATGGTCAGGCACAGGCAGAGCTGCACCATTGCTCAGGCAGATCCCAATGGTGAGAGCCTGAGCTTAAAAGTATCATCCAAGTGAAGGGGACAAGTGTCTATCAAGGCTTTGGAAACCTTTTACTCAGACAGCTCTCTAACTTAAGGCCATAGAGGTGATATATCAAATTTGGTTTGGGGACCAAACAGCCAAACACCAGGATGTAGAAGAATAGGGTGCTCTCTGCCTTGACAAGTATGGTCAAGAACAATGTAGTGCCATTATATTCCCCATTGTCTTGCTATTAAGCTAAACAAGCTATGACAATAGTTTTAAAACTATACTAGATTATTCATTTAAAATGTCTTCTCCAGGCTATTCATCTTTTATAACTCTGGTCTTTCCTCAGAATCCTTAGACCATCTGTTGAGCAACACCTGCTGTATCCAGCTCAAACTCAGCAGGACATGATATTTCCTAATTATTCCAGTGACTATTTCCATAACAGAAACGAGATATATAACTTAGTTGGCTTCATTTGGCCACAAATATTCTATCCAGCACTTCAAGGCACTAGAAATGGAGACTAGCAGCTGTAATGTCTCAGTTGTGCCTTAGAGCAACACTACTAATAGTCAACATTAACATGCAGTTAGCATAAAAAACAAGTAATCTTTATTACAGTAGAGATCACTCCATAAAGCTCATACATATTGTATGATACCAAGATGACAAAATACTTTCAAAACTGAATACTCTTCTTCTACCATTACAATCAATACTAATGTTGTCCTTTGACTAGGGATTCAGTGAACCTAAGAAGGTCCTCAAGCAGTAGTTTCCAATATGTTTTTTATTACCTATGCAACATAAATGGTCCAGAGTGGTCCAGACAATTTGTTCACTCATATTGCTTGCAGCTCTATGACCTTTTCATAGCAACTACTTAGGCTGTCATGCTTAAAAATTTTGACATCGTTGGACTGCATCCTTAGTTTCCCTCCAGCATTCAAATTACAATTAATGATTTTCATGGGTTCAGAGCAAAATTGTTATATAGCTGAAACCAACCATCAAGGTGTTAATTTAATTCAGTCTTTACAGTCTGACTAAACACTATATTTTTCTTAGGTTTTAAATTTGTGCCATAGTAGAAACCTCAATAAGTCTTAAGCTTTATAATGAACAGAAATAGCATTTAAATATTGTCTCTAAATATACTTTGAATTCAAGCTACTCAGTTAAAGGACAAAAAAAAAAAAAAAAAAAAAAAAAAAAAAAAAAAAAAAAAAAAAAAAAAAAAAAAAAAAAGAAAGAAAAACCCAAAACAATAACCAAGAATGCATTTAACATAGAAATTGTCATATTGCTATCTATCAGAGCACTCAGATACCAGAACAGACTTCCAGGTAAATGGCAATAGCAAAACACCTGTTGTTTTTGAGAAGATCAATGAATTTCTGAATGCAAACATATAAAACATGGTGACAATAAAATAAGGACCAGAATTTTTGAGTGCTATCTGGCTAAAATATCGAACAATATTACTTGGAATTTCTGATTATTTTATTGGAAGACTGAGTCTTAAGAAAATGCCATGCAAGGAGTGGTGGCATTCTCCTCTAAACATTTCTTCTGAGTAGCTAACGTTGATCCTTCCTCTTGCACACCTTGGAATATTTCTACGTCTTATTTTTAATTTTCTAAAGAAATAGCTGAAAGTTGTAGCTCAATGTGAAAGCGACTGTTACCATTCACATTAATACTGTCAAGAAGACATGTTACCACACCACTACTGCCTTTAAAGTATGACAGTATATCTCAAATAGTGACAATTTCAGGCCAGTTTCATAACCCAGGCAGTACATGATAACATTCCTCCAAATCACAAGTTACTCAAATGAGTTAACCAATGGTTACATTCTGATCTGTTTTCCCAGATATATATGGTTTTACAAAACCTTTATAAACACCTCATTTCCACTTAGGTATTTTACTATGATTCTGATCTTCAGATTTCAGTTCATCCATTGAATTTTCTGTTCCTTTTTCCAAAAACTGATGATGAATTTCAAAAATTACACTCCTAATGCAGTAGTTTTCCCCTTAAGAAATACACATAGCTAAGTGGGTTCTGTGGGAGTTTAATAAACTTCCAAAATCTTTAGTGTTTGCCTGCAGCTGGCAACAATTTTAAATACTATCAATTTGTCAAAATATTTAAAGTAGCCCATAAATAGAGGAGGTCATGGAAGTAGAATAGAATAGATCAAAGTAAGAAGAAACCGTTCATCATTCCACTCAAAAGCTCGTAAAAAATTAACATATGATTAAAACAAACAAACAAAAGGCAATAGGGATAATTATCATTAAGGCATTGGACCACAACTTCAAAATTTCAATTTGTGATCCTTTACCTCACCAGCTGAGCTAAGAATAGAAACCAAAACCATGGAGAAGGTCCTCTGCTAGTCTGGCAAAAATATAGCAAATCAAAAGCTGGATATTTTATAAAAAAATAACAACATTTTAAAAATAAAAAGCTAGAACCTAAGGAGGGTTTGAACAAAACCTCAGACTTTGCAGTTTTAATTAGGGAAAGAGGGGTGGAGATGTTCCTTGTTCACATTCCAGACATTCACGTCAAGCTCTTCTGAAAAAGCAGTATATTTGCTAGATAAGTTTACCACTGCTCAGTTAGCATGAGGATTATGGGAGCAATAAGCTGCTGGAAGTTCATTACATTGTCCACAGTGAAATGCTAACATCAGACAGCCATATGTTGCAATAAAAAGTTTTAGAGCCAACCAGTGGGGACACAGAGCTATATCACAGCATGCATGTCACCTGATTCTGAGACATCTTGCACCTGAAATCCTGAAATACAGTACAGGACATCATAGAGCAAATCATGTTAATCCACACAGCTATAAAGGAGCCCCTCCTCTCCGTCCTGAAACCTCTTCTTTCCTCCCTTCTCTTGGGAAATTTTAACATTATCTTTTACATAAAACTCCAACTGTTTTATGTGACATACAGCAACAAAACAAGTATCTTCTCTCCTCAGAATACATGGACTTCAGCCAGTATCTAGCAAAGAGAAGATGAAAACTCCATTGCTAACTAAAGTATCTACATTTACTGGAGCAGAACCAGCCACAGGGCAAAGTTTATAACCTATCCACAAGAAGAAAGCTGCATTTATAACAAGCTCAACTGCTCTCTATTAGTGGCATTACCTCTATCTAGCCATAGTTTAATCACAGGGGTTCACAGAGGTTGGTCTTAAAAACAAACTATTAACATTTGACACAAACTACCAGGTTTATTTTTTTTCAGAACATTTCCCATAAGATACCATACAAAGCCCCATTCATAATCTCCCTTTTAAATTGCAAAGCCATATTTGTACTCTTGGCAAGCAATTAAGTCTAGCACTTGATCAAAGTAAAAGAAAAGGCAATCTTCCTTCCTTTAGTTTAATTATTGAGAAAACATTTAAGTAAACAAGCACACATTTTAATTCCTTACAAAACAAGGAAAAAGAGAAAGAAAACTCCGTGATTTATAGTTCACTAGAAGATGACATTTGAGGGGATTTTTTTTTTTTATTTTGAGTAGCACATAGCATTTTTGCTCAGGTAATGTATTGTTTGCCAAGAAATAAGCTAGATCTTTGGCAAAATGGGGAAGTTAGAATAAGAGCTGAGACTGTTCAATAAAACAAAAATCTAATATGTAGAGTTAAGTTTTAGCAAGTCTTTTCATAATTAACTACCAAAAAAATCATGTTTATGTCTCTCTACTGAGGCTTTGGAAAATTCTTTTCCAGTTCTTTTCCTAAGCTGATGTAGACGTCATTGATTTCTGATTTAGGATAAAACCAGCATGTGCTCATTTACGTAATTTGCATAGGCATCAAGGTCTGGACAACTGCCTATGGGATTTGATGTAGTGATGTTCCCAGAACCATTCATGTGTAACATCAGGGCTTTGGGAAAGTCTGGGCATACAATTCCATACCCAAACCCCTTAAACATCAAAATTACTTTCAGTTATATTAGGATCTCTACCTATTGAAGCAGAGTTAAACACATGGCAAAAGATATTCAAACATAGGAGATGAGATAATCAGTACTCTGAGAACAGAGACCATAAAACTAACAAAGATATTATAAAAGCACCATTGGGACAGCAACCAACAGAGTAATACCCTGTGTTCCAATGTCATTTGTGCACGTGGTAGAAAAATTCTTTACAATCTCTAAGCTTCTATTTCATGCATTTCCATGTAATGTATTGAGATACTGATTCAAGTTCCTTTCCACAACAGGTTTCAATGTGTGATCATCAGGTAATTTCATTCTCTCTGAAGTGCTGTATTTGTATCTACTACCTTTTTCTGGCAATCAGTAGGATAACATTAGTTTCTTTTTAATCTCTAAATACGGTTTATTTAAATTCACAATTTTTTTGCATTATCACTCTGTAGTTTCAAATGTTTGGATTTTTTGCTAGCAGGATATTGGCCTCATCAGTATGAATTTCCTATGTGGTAAACTGAGACTTTGCAGGAAATGTGAGGCAGGCAACATACAGTAACCACTACTAAAATGATGTTTTTCCATTTTGAAAACAAAAGTCAAGTGACTTGACTTAGCTGGGGAACAAAACACATATTTTAGTTTATATGAAGTAGAATTGCTACTACTATTCTGCTTAGTACTCCTGATTAACTTCAGGAGATGTAACTTTTTAACTCACTGTTTGGGAAAATTCTTCATGTATCAATCCAGATCACTGCATTGGTTGATTAAATTAACAACTGCTGAGGACTGCCAAAACTCTAGGAAAAAAATAAAAGTAGCTTGTGGTGTAATCAAAGGGATTTTATGCTGAAAGTTACTGCTGTCAACAAACATCAAGAGAAAGGCTCTGCACAGAGGTCCTGTTTCACATTACTACCACACCAATCTAGCAGTCGGCCGCTGTATGAAGTGGTTGCCCTGCCTCCTCACTGTCCCAGTCCCAGACTCCCACAAGGAGCTCATCCCATTTTCTTTAGACTCGCATGAGTACCAAGCTAACTGTATGGCAAGCCAATCCTGGAAGCTAAACAACAGAGAACTAACCCTACAAAAAAGAAATATTTTTCTTCCCGTTAGCGTCTTGCACCAGGTCACCATCACATCAGGCAAGTGCTAGTGCTGCCATAAGATATAGACCAGGAATACACAATTCCCAAAGAGGGATAACGGTGGAAGCAGGACTGTTCATGTGAATGAGAGGTAACCAATAAATCATGTAAATTAGATTATTCACCTTCATTATAAGAAAAGTTTTAATAGGTTTCTTATACAGCATTGTAAAGTATTCCACCTGCAACTGTCAAAATTTGCAGTGCTGCTACATTGCATGATTTCCCAGGGAAAAACAAAAAAATCTCTCTTCTTGAGAAAGCAATATTCTACAGATTACCTTTGTAACTGTTGGGAAGATTGTTCCATGTGACCAAATACAGATTTTCAGCCTGATGACAGATACTGAGACACCCATTGCTCCAACTGATGCAGAGGTTCAAGACCTAGGTCAAAACACCATTAATTTAGCCAAAAGGTGAACAACAGGCTTCAGGTAAACTACTTTTCTTTAAGGAATAAACAAACCAAGAATAGATATTTGGTTGTTTGCAGGACAAAACTGATACACAGAATGTCAGAAACCAAGTTCTATGCAGCCAGCTGTTTTTATTGGAACTTGATGGAGGAGTTTACAAAAAAATGTGGAATTACAATGAGGAACATTTTAGCTCATAACCTTTTCTTGACATTCTGTTTGCTCTTAATCACCCATAAGTTCACTTAATAGAAGAACTATGTTTTCTTAAATATCATCCTGCATATTCAGGGGGTGGCGGGGAAAGAAAGAGAGAATGTACATTCTTAAGAGAACTGAGATAGGCACACTGGCATTTGCACAGAATGTCAGATGTTGGGAGAAATCAAACACCACGTTTCATCTCCAGCTGTCAGCCTTGCAAGGTACTGTTACTGCTGCAGAGATATTTCTAGGAAAAATACAGTTCAAAAAGAAGGGAAAGGGTGAAACAATCTTAAAATATGAGAAGACTGTGAAATAACTAGATAATAGTTAGGCTAAACAGTCTTGCCTCTGACTTTAGCATGGCATGTAAAAGGCACAGGGCATGCATTGACTGCCACAGGCTGGTAGAGAGTACTGGGCAACAAAGAAATCAACCACTGCTTAGCTCACACCTATGCACAATAGGAGCTGATGCAGATTCTCTTGGCAGAGGATGTTTATCCTCATGTTTGTTGCACTTGAGCATTAGTCAGATCATTAAAGTGACTGGCTACATTTAAGTTGCAGCAGGAGAGGAGGTTTGTGTTCAACCACTGAGACAGAATAGTAAATGAGCAAGAGAAGAGAAACAAGGAGCTGGCTTGCACAGATTACCACAGCACAGGTAGCCTGTCAGACACAGGATGATTTGCCTTATTAAGTATGCATTAAAGTATACAGGGGAATTTGTGGAAAGAAACTCAGATTGACAGACAGACAATCTGTGTACAGTAACTTAAAAAAAATGCCACTGAAAACTCAAATACAGTAGAGAACTTAGAATCATAAATTGTTGCTTATATGCAACTTCCTATATTTGTGATCTCCATGCCAGGCAGTCCACAGCCACCTATATGCTTACAGTATAAAAGAAGATGTAGTACTTTTGTATGCTAAAAGCAATTGTGTATAACATTAAAGCAACGGAAGATTATGGGACAATTTAGAAGATAGCAATACTTATTTTTTTCTTTCCTTCTTTAATCATGAAGGTTTGAAACTGACAATTAAACTCCAGACTTAAGTAGTTAAAGGGTTTTTTTTATTCTTCTTTCAATGATTTTGCAGCTTCATACTGAACCAAGGAAAGGTTTTAAAGCCAACATTTATGAATGCATTAATACAAGTTAGTACAATATCTTAACTACTGCTGACACAGACAAGGAGAGTCAAGGAAGTCAACTTCTTTCTAGTAATCCAATACTTAAATTTGAATATTCAATATTGATACTTGACTGCCTTTTACAAGAAACAACTGTTCTTTCCTTAAGCTCCCAGCAGCTTTGCCTCAGGTCTATACCAGACACCCTAGTTCTAGTTCCTGACTCCTCAGAGAATTACAGCTTCATATAAATGAACTGAAAAGAAGCTGAAAAGAACATTTCAGATATGTAACACCATTTCTATTGCAGACCCCTACAGCTTTATTCCATATGGTTGTTTGTTGCAGAATTTCAAGTGTATTTTCTTTTGTCGTAATAAGACATGCATGCACTAAAGTAGCTGCTGAAACTGTGCCTCAGCTAATTTTTGTATTAAAGTTTGCTATTCAGCTCTATAAACAGCTAGTTCACCAGATTCAAATAACTTGAATTTCCCATGCAATATAACATAAAGTATTCAGGTTCAAAAAAAACCCCAGAACCATCAAAACCAAACCACACACACACAAATCTTTAGCTATCTACACAAAACTAATGTTCAGTAACTTAACTGCAAGACTTAGAAAAGTTGCAGAAGGTGATATCCCACCAAGAATACTTAATTGTATCTTCAAAGCATTTCAAATGCCATCTGTCTCACACAGAAATGGTTTCATTTTTGTTTCCTCTATTTTCCCCAACCTTTAAGCTGGTGGAGAGGGGCAGCAGGAGCAAGAATCGGTTTTTGATTAATTTTCTACTAGTATGTCTTAAGGTATCCCCTGATCTATTGAGTTCCTTCCTTTTTATGATTTTAGCTTTGCTCTTGCAAATCATTCAGACCCTTTTCACCAGTATAACAGTAACCTTTAGCTTTTATAGAGTAATGTACAGAATCAAAGTACAGGCAGCAGTCAAACACTGCATTGACATTTAGGAAGCAGATGATGCCATTAGGGAGCGAAGGGCCTCACAGCAGGAGTAATGCTGCTGCAGTATCTCTGGAAAGTTACCTTCCAGATATTTTAAACTAAATGGATAATCCTACCCAAGGGCACAGTTACCTGGACTGTGGTTACAACAGATCTGTGTTAAATGATTGTGACCCTAGCTATCTCTCCACAACACACTGATGGTTGCTGCTTCGTCATATCAGTTTTACCACTCGACAGAAGGCTCTGTTTGGTGGTTTTTATTAAAATAATTTTATTTTATGGAAATGAGACTGAGAATAGATAGACAAATGTTAAAGCCAGAAAAAACCAAAAATATTGAAAGGATATTGTCTTCAGTGACAGGAAGACATGGGAAAGGAAAGAAACTATGAACAGAAATTATTTTAACTATGTCTGTCTTAGGCAGAATAATTTTTGTAAGCAAGGAACTAATCTTCTAAATCTCTTCTATGCAATTTTACTTAATATTCCTCACATTTCAAGGAAACTACTGTGTAATACATAGTCCCTTACACTTCCCTAAAAAAAAGATTATTTGCAAATGTCAATGTATTCACAATATACCAAGATATACAGATTATAATGCTATTGACTGTGGTTCATCTCTCTAAGTGGTTCAAGGACCACAGCGTTATTATGAAAAAACAATTTCCTGTGAAAATACACCTTCTTCTGCCAGTGGAAAGAACCTGCCTGTCTCCATTTCACAAGGTTTATCTTTACATGCCAGTGACTTTCACTACAGTAAGAGAGGAAGTCCTTAGTGAGAGAAGCAAAATTACACAATTGCTTATCTCCTAAACTACCAGTATAAATGTTAACAGTAGCATTGCACAAGAGCCCACAAAACAAGCAAACCAACAAAAAATCCTGCTCATGTAAAAATATATGAAAATGCCATCTACAAAATCCCCTGGCATCAGAGCCTCAGCTCTAGTATTCCACCACTTCAGAATATAAGGACACTAGTACACTTTGCCCAATTTTATACTAAGAACAGCCCTCTGGTTCAGCCTAAGCAGAGAGGCAAAGGTTTTAATGTACAAGCTTCCTTAGGAACTATAAGAATAGTTAATGTAAAGATTTGCAGCAGATTACCATTTGGTCCTGGGCAATTAAAGAACTGCTGTCAAAATCTGTCTTCATTCAAAAGTTCAATAGTTATGAAGTGGTTTTGCAATATTTTTGTTACTAAAAACAAACTGTTATTCAAGTAAAAAATAGTTAAAAAAACTCTGGCAGAATGATGAATTTTTTGCCTGACAGTGGAGAAACAAAAATTGAGAAAGAATGAGCAACTTTAAGAAACATCTTTCTATTATCTGCAAGTTTCCGAATGTATGTACATGTGAAGGAAACTTAGGATGATTTGTGATTGCATTTGCAAATTGGTTGTCTATCTTTCTCTTTTTTGTTTTAAGAGACTTTGGTGAAAGGTAACAAAAGAACAGACATCGAATAAGGAAACTTATCGAACAAGCTAAAGTATGTGACTTCACCTCAAAGACTGAAGAATCTAACGGAAACCCGTCTCTGTCAAAACCTTGTCTGACATCAAGTATGGAGTCATCTCCAGTCAGATACACACAAAGCTTTTGAGTTTTACAAATGACTAGAGTTGTTAGAAATAAGAGAAGTAATTTTTTAAGGATTTTAAAGAGGGAAAAAGGCTTTCAAGTGAGCCCTTCTTTATAGATTGCAATATATTATTTTCTAGATACATTATATTTTTCTGATATACTTATAAACTGCCTGGGAATTGAAAATCTCAAATGGGTCAGGTATCTTTTTACTACTTATGCATTAGACAGTCCTTTCTTACACCTTTTGCAGACTTACCTTAGAGCTTTCACTTACAAAAATAATAGGCCTCTCCCTATGCACACAAAATCACCTTCCTAAAAGTCACACACAGCAAGTCACAGACTGCATCCAACTCAGAAGATAGAAAGTTTTCACTTATCCTTGGAAAAAGTGCCCTAAATCCTATTAGAATGCAGCTAAAAAGTTAGCTTCCAAAAGGAACATCCACAGACACAAACAGCAAGGCTTCTGGTGTCAACAAACGATTCTTGATGCAACCTCCAACTGCATAAATTAGTACATTGAAATAGTGCAGCTCTTTTGCACAGTTCTTCAATAGCTGACTACACAATCATCTATTTCTCCTAACTCTTCCATCCACTGTCACATCAACACTTCATGGAGTAAGTGCAGGCTTTTCCCTTTGGATTGAGGATCAGAGTATTGTCTTTGTACTTCTTTGCCAGCTTCCTGACTTGTCAGAGAAGGCTCCCACTTTTTAAATAGGTGAATCATTGACGCAGCAGCAAGTTGAATTTTTTATTCACCACTTCCCAGAAAGACAGTCACCAGAGTTAAAGCCATATACATGCATGACCTACAAAGGGCATGATTTCTCAAGGATGATGAGTGCCTAAACCTCTGCTTGAAAGATATTCAATATTATTTCAAGTTATCTCATCTTTAAAAAAGCCCAATCTGAGATATTCTGAGATATTCTGATCCTTTTTGTAAAAGTTTGGCAAAGAAGTGTTACTGCACAAGATAACAACAGCTGTGATTGTTCCTTGTGAAATATGAAAAGTGGCAGTCAGCCTTTCCTAGCTGTTGATAGATTAAAAAGCAACATTTCAAATCAAAATGGTTAATTTCAGTGACCTTTCCACATTTGGAAAGAAAAATGGAAAAGCCTGCACAAATTACTTTTGCAGGCAACTGACAAAGTCGGGGTGCTCATGTTATGAAACTTTAGTGCCTTTCTTAACATGCAATCCTGTCATTAAGGACATGAAACTCAGGGCATTTGCTGCAATCTCAAGAATGAAATGACAGTAGCTGTAGAAAGAATACTTGTTTCTATACCTTATTAAGGTCCAAATCTAGAGCTGACACACTGCAGCAAGCTGTTGACAAGAGACAAAATTGTATGGTTGCACCAGCCAAGGAGCCATACCTGCTTGTTTCATTTTTCTAAGGACAACATCTGTCATGAGGAGATTGTGGTGTTCTCCTATCAAACTGAGTGGCAATGGGATGCTTGGTTCCATTTGTGGAAGACCTGCACACTGGGAATACCAAAAAAATCAAGACAATATTAGCTGATACAAAGATGACAAAAAAGTCTGGGGGAAAAAAAAAACAGATAAAAATGTTTTTACATTGCTGTTATAGTTTTAATAACTATTGCATATCAGCAGTACGTAACAAGACAAATTCATTACTTAAAGATACCCTTGGAAAATAAAATAGACAACAAACTGATGATGTGTCTCACTCCTTAATTAAAAATAAAACAAAAACTGAAAAAAGCACACTGTGCGTATGTGAATCTCAGTAATGAAGTCATCTTAACAATTATGAGGAGTAAAATGGAAAACTATCAACAAAGCAAGGTAAAACCTAAGGCTGGAAAACAGTTTCTCACACACACATATATACACACACTGTAACTTTTTTTGATTAATGTAAAAAAACATCGTTGTATCATTCATTACAGCACAAGAACCACTCATAATGAGAGTTTCAGCACCAGCAGTAGATCAACAGGTCATACACTCTACATCAGAGAAGATTTGTCCAGTACAAATTTTAGCTACGATTGTTGCTACCCATGAAAGCCCATACATTCCCTCAGTGCAAGATCAAAAACTGTGGCTGAGCTGCCCAAGAAGGACAACCATGTCCGTAAAAGCGATGTACAACCATTATATGGTAGAAACCTAGAAGTCATCCAGGAAAGAGGAAGAGATATGTCCTACTGCCCCGAAGTCTCAATAGTGAAAGAATAGTAAGAAGTGTATAACTGTTTCCCTTTCTCCCAGTACAAAAAGCTGACTTTTATGAACCATTTATTTGAAACTATAATAAAAAAATCTATTATCTACATTCTTCTATGCAGTTAATTAGAACATTTGGAAGGAACAATGCCAAAGTTTAGTTTGCATGCCATGGTTCCCATACTCCAAGCATCTTCTCAATATTTATTTGTTATCACCAGCAAAACAAGCATTAACATCACAATGGAAGCCTTTTTAAAAAATACTAGCTAACTGGTGCTTGCTTGCTTGTCTGCTTGCTTTTTGTCTTTCTAGATTTCTTTATTTATTTATTTATTTTTCATTTTGGACAGAAAGGACGCTTTCAGACATTGAAACCTGACCTCTGCTGCTCCCCTCAAGTTAACATGGACCAACTGCCATCTGGCTGCTTGTTTTGATAGAGTCAAAGACTAGGAAAAAAAGCTGCATGCTTTGACAGTGCAAAAAAAAAAAAAAAAGGCAGAGCACTTGACATCTACTATCCCTCCTTGTTTGCATTCTACTGATCAGACAAATAATTTTTTTTGCAGAAATTACTGGAACCGAGCATAAAACTGTTCCAGTAGCCGTTCCAACCCTCTGTTGCTGCTGACAAGTTTAATTGGGTAAGTCATTTTGTGAGGACTACATGTAGCTCAGAAGCCTGTTTGTATCCTGCTTGTCCTGTATAAATGTTATCTCAGTGCAAGGAGTGTAGCCAGCATCCCCATTAGGTTTCTGAAGTCAGGCATTCTAGGAGATTATTCAGTAAAACAAATAAAATAAAAAAAAAAAAAAAAAAAAGAGGAGAGGCCAAAATGGTCTATTTACATAATTTTTAAAAAAATTAAATTAAATTAAAATGAAGGAGGTAGGGGAAATCTTCAAAGAGATGATGTCCAGAGTAATTATCATGTAAAACACCATTAAAGCTATAATCAGTCTCTAAATTCAGTTTTAATACACCCTGATACTTTTATTGTGTGTGCTGAGTGTACGTGTATCTTTGGGGTGCTCCATCAATGTGACCTGTAATCAATTGCTTCTGCAGATGTTTTACACTTCTTAGCTCTGTTCTTGCACAGCCTTCTTCCCCCTGTACAGTCACCCATACTATTGAGACAGTACAGTTCTATAATTAGCTCTCTAACTACACAAAGAGCTAGCAAATATGTTATTTTTCTTCTATCATGCAAGTCTTATAATAATCACTGCCATAGCACTCCTGAGCATTTTACAAAGCCATAGCCTGATTTTTTTGTGTGGCTGGTAGTTTCAACTTCACATTAAGAGCTGGAGATAACAAAAAAGGACAAGTGGAATATCATTCAAAAAAAAAAAGAAGAAAGGTTCTAGCTGTGCGATAATCCTTCTTTTGTCATAAATTGTGTTTCATGGGGCTATTAATTTATTTTTTTTTTAACAGAAGTAGTTAATATGAATGGGATGTGTTATATGAACTTATGTGGAAAACATTTTCCCATTCTCTCACTAAGCAAGTATATTCAATATCAGACAAAAAATTGCTGTCAAAGACAATTAGTATAATACAATGCATTATTTTCAAGAGATTGATTTCAGCAACATGCAAGAAGTCCCTATAGGAAGTGTAATTCTGGGTCTAGGGTGGGGGATAAAAGACTAGGAGGCATTTTTCACCATTCAGCAAGATCTGCTTACAATGTACAGAACTGAAGATGTACCTACCCCTGCCCCAAATGCAAACGTGTCAAGGATCCAGTGTTGCCGTTGGACCATCACCTCTAGAACTTCCTTCACTTTCTCAATACCTTGTTGTGAAACTGGGGTAAACAGGAAGGATAATTGTGTCCTATTATTTACCATCCATCTTTCTGACATTTATGTTTTATCAGCAAATTCCTAAACAAATCTGCTGCTGTTTGATTTTTAATACCATTCCTTTGAGGAAGTTGCTGCTAATACTAAAGATGTTAATTTGCTTCATTAATTTTTACCTTGGATTTTTTCCAGAGATGCAAAGACTGTTTCCAGACAAAAATCTTCTAAATACAAAATAGCCTCAATGAACTTCTTGGTGATCTCTGCTCCAAAGGTGACAAGAACATTTCAAGTTCCTTGATTAAGACACATTCAGGACTCACTGGCATCAACTTGTCTAAAACCAAACCAGCCTGCATAGGTCTTGATATTTGGTGTCTCTACTCAATTAATGTAATGTTTGTTTTATTTCTTATAGAAGATAAAGTGATTTTACTGAAAAACAAAATGATACACAGATAATAGTAATCATAGCTTATGGATATCTTCTTCACAAAATCACTAAAAAAATATTTTGCCCAAATTATAGTGTAGAACACTGTCATCTCTCCAGCTTTTTGCCTAGCACTACATACACAGGCTTAGAAGTCTATTACTTCTTAAAGTTGATGACTGCATTATTCACTTCAAGAGCTAAAGCCTACTTTTATATATATATTAAAATCTCACATCCATAATGCCACAAGGAACAATTATAACAAAGTTTCAGAATTAGTTGAAAACTCACAATTAAATGAACCTGCAAAACTTGCTGTAGTCTAAGTAGGGAGGCATTTTGAGTTTTATCAGGAGTTAAACATTCATGGATGTTAAACATCTTTCAATCAGCTAGCAGTGGAATGAGAAAGTGCTATCAAAGAGCTATCTTCCAGTTACTAAAGGCTAAATACGCTCTCTGTTTGAATTGCATCTTGCTAAGGTAGACACTGTGCTTCATTTGCAGAGGAAACTATACAGATGGACCTTGACTTCAGCATGGACATATAGTTACTCTTTTTCATATGTACAGCACTGTTAGTATCGATGGATGTTTAGTATCAGCAATGTCTTTTCCATATGAAGTTTGATTTATTCTCACATTACTGTTTTGTAGTACTGATATCTCCCAGAAGGAATTACAGATTATATAGAATGCAGTTTTAAGAAAAATGTTAATATATTTCAAGTTTTTCATGGAACAAGGGTATGTGTCAATTCATCAGATGACTATACCTCACCCAATGGGAAAGATTAATTTAATGAAATATCAGTCTTTGATATATCTTTTCTTTGGTATACATTTATAGTACCTTTTTTTGCCTGGGTTGGTGCTTTGCAAGATGCATAATCTTATTGTTTTATGTTACCAGAAAAGTAAAATCTTTTTAACGCTCATGAGAATGAAGAAATTCCCACAGACCATACCCTAAAGGGACTGAAGGCTTCTAANAGGTGTGTGTTGGATTGTCTGTGAGCCCAGACCTGAAATGCAGACAACAGGCTCAGTTAGCCAGGAAAATATCCTGTGCAGCATTAGGGATGTCACCAGTCACAACCAAATCAACCCCAAATCTGCATGTACTGTTTATAGAGACCTTCAAATTTTACAGCTATCACATGGGCAAATATTTTTATTTGGTCTTAATAAAGTGCAAAGCTTTTAGCTTGTTTCCATTCATTGTGTGCTTTAGTAGCTTCGTCCACATATATTTATTCATCTAAAAATCCACAGACAGAGAAAAATCCAATACTGTAATCCTATCATTGCAATACAACTCTCATTTGTGATTCAGGTGTAAGCCTTTGGTTAATTTAGTGAAGCACAGTTATTGCAACTATATATTTTTCTGGTACTAACAATTTGAAGGTCAGCAGATAGAACTTTAATTTAGATTTTGGCATTCAAAATCTTAGCGCAGTCTCTGCTCAGGCATAAAAAAGTGTATCATCATACACTTGATATTATAAGGGGTATAGAGTTAGTTGTTTGGGAGGGGTTGTAGCTTGTTTTTCATTCAGTAACAAAAAAGGATTATTTTTTTCTGTTTGCACCTGTAATAAGCCTTTTCCCCACTAACGCTCTAATCACTATAGTTTCAATGTAGGAAAAATAATGAGATAGCAGTCAAGTATCAAGACCTAAAAAGATACCTAAGTATAGCAAATGCTTTGATCATTCATGGACCTTTAAATCTATCACACACACAGGGATTTAAGAAATTCTTCTTCTAAATGTAGAATATCAAGTATTCCACTTTTTCTTTCTTTCAGAACTGTTTTAGAGATGGGCTGAGTTTTCCACATCTCTGTTTTTAAATATCGATACACAAATATTCCTGTGAATTGTTTTCCTTGTTATTGATGACAACCTCTTATCTACATAAGAAAACTTACCCACTTCCTTTAATTCATTTAGGTTTCAACTCCTTAGCATAATCCTACACATATTGGGAAAAATAACAGAGTAATACAATATCACACCTTGTTTAATTTCATTTCCCACTGAAACAACAAGGACAAACACCTGTGTCTGAAGTGGTGTACTCAGTTATTTCTTCCTTTTTGGTCACTATTTTCGTATCACCTTTTCTGTTTTAAGGATCAATTCTGATCCTATTAGTTTCAATGGGAACAAGAACAGGTCCTTGTCTATCAGCAGTCTTCTACCTCACTGTCATTCTCCACTTTCCCACAAATAGTTAAGTGGATATGTTGATTGATCATACCTAGGAAACTGAAACTTGACTGGAAGCCCCTTGTAAGTTCTCCCAGCCTTCACTTCTGTTGCACGTACCATGCCTAATATCTTTCCAACTCCAGGCCCTTACCACATTTCCAAAGCATTTTCAAGGTGCAATTTGTTAATACCTCATGAGGAAGGAGTGAATGATGTTGTTATGTGGCTGTTTTGGGTATATGAAGATTTTTTCACTGCCTATCATATGCAAGATGACAGTGTTTGGCTGCAACATGCATTTCCAAATTTCAACATTATTAAAACTACTTTGGCTGTTCCATAGAATATATTTGAATCATTACTCCACTTGTTTTTATATTCTGCCTTTTTTTTTTCATGTGATCAATATTCTGTTACAGGTAACCATACCTCCTGTCCCAGTGAGGCTGGTGCTGTTCTGTGCCTCCAGCCAGTAGTGAGGTTGAGTATGGATTCCCAATAGGTACAAATGCACACACACATACACAGTGTATGTATGACCAGACACACAGACTGAGACAAAGAGCAGTGCCTTTACCTGCACCCACACAAACGCTTGACTCACATAAACATCTGTGATGGATGACTGGATCCTGGTTTTCTGATGCAGCTGAGCAAGGGTGGAGTTTTCTAGCTGCAACATACACAAACATACAAACATATGCATATCTCAGGTATCTCGGTTGAACACAGTTTATCCAGCAGATGGAGCCCATACCCTGGTGTCCTGTAGTTGCCCCCTAGACCCTCAAGCCCTTCAGATCCATGATCCAGCTCTAGTGGACGGTACTCAAACCTTGCACCCTACTAGCTAGACCCACTGGCTATTCACTAGTGTTTAGACACAAATACACAGAGGATAGAAAGTGCACTTTCACAGAACACAGAATTAGGATTGAATGATAATACAGCACAATCTGCAGTTCAAGCATGCGAGTTCTGTCACACAAGTTTACAGTCCACCAAGCTGTTCAAACATGACCAGGCCTCTTTATCCTCTCTTCCCATTATTTTCTCATGCCTGCTGCTCCCTAGTCCATCTCTCCTTTTTCCTGCCTTCGTTCTTTCCCCTAAGCATCCCATAAGAAAATGCTCACATCTCCAAAATCCCTTTCCATAAAATCCCCCAAATTACCACTGCCTCATTGCAAATTGCTCTTCCCCCTGCATCCCACAGTACTCCCCTGTAAGCCATTACCCTCATCAGTTCAAATGGTACTCTAGGGAGACCATTTCTTTCCTTGTGTCATTGTGGTGGGTTTCACACCAGGAGCAGTGGTCTAGTTGCTCTCCTTGCCTGGCTGTAGGAGTAGCCAATTGAGTGTTCTCCATTCTCATTGACCAGGTGACACCGTGCTTCTGATCTTCCTGGGTCTTTCTGTTTAATTTGCTTAGTATATGGTAAAATAACTTAAAATATCCTACCACAAATAAACTTAAGTTTTTCCTCTCAGTCACCAGCTTTAAATACAACTGTGTCAACCTTGGGAGATGGCAGAAGGTGTGCTTGCAAGCTGAGAAGGCAATTCCTCCTTTTGTATGTGCTAGTGCTATAGTGGGCGCAAATTGACCCAATAGATTGTTTTTTTCCGGGCTCTTTAATTTTGTTGATCACATATTGAACAGTGTGCCATGCTAGCATAGGCTTCTTACCTCTGACATATCTACCTGACATGACACAGCACTTTAGCTGCAAGTTAGGAAGGGGCTTATGGAGGCTGTCAATGCTGACTGCAGCATGTCAGATTCACAAACACTAACTCCTATTAAACTTTTGAAGTTTTTTTGGTTCTTTTTGTTTTTTGTTTTTTGGGGTTTTTTGGTTTTGTTTTTTTTTTTTTTTTTTTTTTTTTTTTTAATTTTNTTTTTTAATGTAAGCTTTAGGGTTTGACCAGCCATGATTATTTATTTAAGATTAGAAATAAAATTTGTTCAACAGAAGCTAATCCTAGCACCTCTTTTTTTAATTTTGCCAAGTTTTGTATAAAAGCAAGATCAAAGAGCTAAAGTTCCACCACCCAGTTCACTATCCTACCCAGAATCTTCCTCTAACAGTCTGTTTTATATTCCTAATTTACTTTATTGATCAGGATAATTATTTCACTGCTGAGGAGTATGACTCTTAGACAGAACATAGATCACCAAATCTACACAAATTTATGGTTTACAATCAGCTAAGGGACTTTATTTAACTTATTCCAAGGTTGAAAAAGACATTGTGAGAAGGTCTTTTACATTTATTTTCATGAACACATCCTGGAATAAATTACTGCTATATCTATCTAGTGCAGACAGGGATTTTGGCTTGAAAATAGTTCTTCCAAATGAATCTGCAAAAGCAAATTAACTACTTATTTTACATATTTTTTATTTCATAGTGGCTTTAAAAAATTAGTATTATAAAAATGAGATTAAGTTCTATAGGTTAGGGTTTCAGTATTTACTGTCTCCACAGAAAAAAAATAATTAAATAATCATACCTAGAATAACTTATAATATTTATGATTCATTTAAGTGAAACCCTATGTCTAACTCAGTTTACATAGCATTGTATAAACAGATTTTTTAAAAAATCAAGCTGGTGCAAAACCCAATACAATTATGTTTCGTCAGATTCAGTGCAATACAGCATCCACAGCACTCAAAAAATCCCTGGGCCAATGCTGAAAGTAGTAATTTTTTTGCTAAGAAAATATGACAGACATTCAGAAAATATTAAGAAAATACAATAAAAACATCAATATTTTTAAGATAATAAAACTACCAGTTTTGGGGGTGAAAAAACCAAAAGCCAAATACCTGCTAGTTTCATATTTATATCTGTGTTGTAAATGTAGCTAAAAAAATTAATTGCAAGAAGTAGAGCAGCCATCACATCTTGTTCAGAGTTATCTCACCTATGAAAGAACAATGGTATAAACGGTCATTTTCATCAAGTCTGCATGCGAAAAATACTTGAGCTGGCATACAGTTGCATTTTTCTAGAGCAGTGTTTGAATTTGTATGTAATCAGGACTCTATACTTGCTCTTTTGATATGTTTCTTCTAGGGGGTCCTTCTGAGTGTCTGTAGCAGTTTTCCTCTCAAAAAAAATATAAAAAAAAAGCATGTATATAACATGCAGCAATAGCTCTCCTTCCATTCTCCATTTCACTAATGCTATTGAAGACACACTTGCAAAACTGTAGAGAATTTTATCCGTCACTATAAAACAGAAACAATATTACAATTTAAAAATAAACATTCAATATACATATATTTCATCCAGCTTTTAAGTAAACAACTGACTGAAAGGATGATTTTCTAGTAGTAGTTAAAACATTGAAACAAGTAACTAAAAAAAGGGAAAAACTTCTGGGATGTGATTTGGAAAAATGTCAGTCAAAGTATTCTCATTGTAGAGACTTCAGAAAAACACCTGTAGTCAAATGTTCACGGTATTCAATCCTCTACCAAGTTAACTTGTCTCTCTCACAAAAACAATGCAAAAAATACTGATAGTATTAAAATGACTGATTGTCTGACAAAGACTAAGCACGAGGACACAGATTTGTCTAAGGTGTGACAATTCTTTCATAATGATGACAATGAAATGCACTAGGAGTTCAAGACTTCCACCATGAGAGTGGCAGGTACACCAGTCAACTGTAGAAATGCTTACACTGGGGAGTTCAGATGCATGTTCTGCCAAGACTGCAGATGTCTAAGAACCGTGTGTAGAAGGCAGCTGTATGGTGGAAGGAAAGCAACAGTCCTAAGATGGCATTTTGGAGCAAGTTGTCTGTGCTACCGTTATCGCACAGCACTCTGTTGGCAACTGAGATCATGAGCTTGTACGTGTTAAGATTCCAATATAGCAAGGTATATTTAAGCTTTTTATGGCCAGATAACAGCTGTTGCAGTTGAGATGTGTGAGTCATTTCTCAGCTATATAAACACTGTATAACATACAAAAATTCTCCCTGTATGGCCTTCTGCAAAGAGCTCCCAGATGAGTTGGGCAGTAGAACAAAAACTGAGTAAATGACATTCATGTGGGCTTTCAGCAGACTAATTCTAGATGAAGTGGGTGATATCATGTGAAGATGGTCAGGCCAAGAAACTGAGTACAAGTTGCTGCTACAAATCCTCTAGGAAACCATTATAACTTCCCCAGAGGCATAATTTCAAAGTGCTGTTGTTCCCGCTATCAGTTATGGGCAGGAGGTCATTTTGCACACCATGTTGCCACTTTGGTGAGTGAAACAGCCTTGAGGCAAGTTCTCCCATAGAAATCATTCAAAATTCATGAAAACATTAAATGTGGATCAGACCCAGCACTAACTGAATCCAGGAAAGCTTTCATTCATCTTTACCCATTTTCCTAGCAACTGTGATATAGACATTTTTAATACATATGATTTTCAGATCTTTCTTATTTCCTATAAATATTTTTTTTGTATTCTGTTCTGCTTCTGCAGATGATCTGCAACATTATAACAAAATCTGTAGAGACTAATAAATGAAACATGTAAAATTTCCAGCTTTGATTATAGATTTTCCTACAGATATCCCATGGGAAAGACATCACTTAATAGCTCTATGCATTAGTTTTCATATTCATGCATATTATTGTTTGCAATTTTCTTCATAAATCACAAATAATACCTCACCACAGACCTACGAAGTCTCATCATTTTGATCCATTCAAACCATCCCCCCCTTCTCATGCTACCATACCGACAACAGCCTACCACAGCTTACACACCTTTTTTAATTGTACACACACCGTTTAGCTAAAAAACACAGTAGTAACCTAAATCCAGTCCTTAGTTTCACATGGCTAGGTTTTGACAAAAATTAACACAAACAACCCAAAACACAGTTAGGTCTGTTATGTATTTCTCAAAAGAGCTATTAGTACAAGAGAGTACATCTTGCACCAGAACTGTGGGTTCTAAACATTTCTAAAGATGTGAGCAGCCTGAGCTCAGGTTGAGAAACAGAAATAACAATTACAAGCTTATACTTATTACAATAATTTTAACTACAGTGTCGTCACTGCTACAATACAGCAGCTGCAAAAAATCTTCAATCTAATAAAAGTACATGCCTTTTTGCATTCTTTCTAGTAGACTGCTTTCTCAACATTAGATTGTCTTAGTTGGTATTTAGATGGTATTTCACATTCTCGGCAGATACAAGAAGGTTTAAGCTCATTTATTAGAACACATTTCTGACTTGAATTAATATTGTTATTCATCTAAGATTCTTGGATCTAACAGTCATCTATAATTCATGAAGCATTCACTATTCCACTGACTATAACTGCTGCAACAGTAAAAAGTACCCTCTGATTATTGCACACACCATCCAAAAATAAAGTTAAAAAAAAAAAAAAGATAAAGTCTAGGACACAAATAAGAAAAGGCTCACAGAAAGAGAAAAGCAGAATGTACCCTTCACTGCTATTCATGGTGAACCTGCCCAACCTATAATGTCCCAGCAGAAACCTTTATCTTTTTTTTTGGGGGGAGGTGGGATGGAGAGCACAGAACTGGGTAGAAGTTAAACACATGCAACACACAAAAATACTTGCCCTACTACTTACAATTAATACTTTTCATCTGTGATAGGCTCAAAACCTTGTTTTGGGCAAAGAGGAAGAATACAAAGAATCAAATAATTATTAGATGGTAACATCTTCCTGGTGGCTCAGCCCAACATAAAATATGAAATTGGACAACTAATAAAACAGCCTTGAAAAAAAACCCCAAACAACTCTAAACAAGTTTGAGCTGACTTCAACCCGCATACTCGTCCTAGCAGCTGGGGAAACACAGCTTCAGGACAGTGAGCACATAGAGACCTGTAATAGGAATCCAGTTTATATTGTGATTCAATCATACATAGCAATTGCTGTATTACTCTTTACAATCCATACACAACTGATACCTGCCAGTGGAGACAGACCTCCTCAAACCTCTCCATTGTGGGTCCTTCCCACAGGCTGCAGTTCTTTACTAACTGCTGCAGCTTGGGTCCCTTCCACCGAGTACAGTCCCTCAGGAACTGCTTCAGCATAGGTCCCCTATGGGGTCACAAGACCTGACAGAATATCTGCTCTGGTGTGGTGGGCTCCTCTCTCCATGGGTCCATAGATCCTGCCAGGAGTCTACTACAGTGCGGGCTTCCCGTGGGGTCACATCCTGCTTTGGGCTTCCACCTGCTCTGGCACGTGGTCCTCCATGGGCTGCAGGTGGCTATCTGCTCCACTAGTAACCTGCATGGCTGCAGGGTGATGCCTCACCATGGTCTTCACCACGGACTGCAGGGTAATCTGTGCTTGGTGTCTGGAGCACTTCCTCACCCTCCTTCTTCACTGACCTTGACATCTACAGAGATGTTGCTCTCTCATCTCATCAGCCCTCTCTTCTGACTGCTGCTGCTGTTGAGCAGTTTTTCTTTCTTGAATATGTTATCATGGATGTGCTACCACCATTGCTGGCAGGCTCATCCTTGGCCAGTAGTGGGTCCATCTTGAGCCATTTGGCATTGGCTCTAACAGACACAAGGAAGCTTCTAGCAGTTTCTTACTGTCACCCCTGTAGTTCTCCCTTGCCTACCAAAACCTTGCCACAGACACGTTTTTGGCCTCTGTGACCAAAAGATGCTCTTTGAAGACAATTCAAAGGCTTCTGAGAAGAATGGGATCTACTTACCAAGAATAGGCAATGACATCGTCAATGGGCAGGCTAACTTAGCACAGCAGGCTTAAAACTCAATTTAATGAGCAGTACTATTCAGAAAGCATGCATGGAGCTGAGCCATGGGAGAGGCTCCCACAATCCTCCCAGGGACTACAAGACATGATTTAGTAGCTTAGTGGGTAGTACTGGTGATAGGAGGATGGTTGGACTAGATGATCTTGTAGGTCCTTTCCGGTCTTGTGTTTCTATGATTCTTTGATTCTAAGGGGCAGAAGGTATGTCACCTGAACTGCCTGTGCACCAGCCTCTGCAGTTTGGGGAACAAACCAGATGAAACAGAGCTCCACCTGCCATCACATTGTTACAATGCCTTTGGAATTACAGAAACTCAGAAGGAAGGCTCGTGATGGGAGTCATGCAGTAGTCAGGCACAGACCTTCAGGAAAGAGAAAAAGGGCAGAAGAGGACAAGGGGTTGTGCAGCCTGTGGAAGTGCACAGCATGTGATCTGTAGAGTGCCTTGGGGCCAAAATCAGAAAGACCACCAATGACAGAGACCTCATAGTAAGTGTCTGCTACAGACTACTTGATCAGACAAAAGTGGACGGAGCCTTCTCCAGATACTTCCAAAAGGCCTCAGACCTACAGGTCTTGCTTCTCATAGGGACTTTAACCCTCCCGGGAAAGCAACCCAGCAGTGCAGACCATAGTGACCATAAGGCTATACAGTTTCTGATGCATGGGGTATGAGGCAGATAAGCAGAAAGAAGACCCAGGACTTCAGAAGAGTGGATATCTGTTTGCCCAGGGAAAAGTGAGGGGAGATTTCATGGGTGTCAGCTTTGGAAAGCAAAGGAGCTCAGGAGTATTGAGAGATTTTTGGAGACAGCCCTCATGAACCACAGAGACAGCCCTTTCCCAGATCCTTTCCCAAGGATCAGGCATAACAAGAAAGCAGCTTGAAACCAGAAAACAGCAAGATACTGAGGCTGTTCCTCAGATGTATGTGAGAAATGGAACAGGTTCCCAAAAGGGAACATAGAAATATCAGTTGGGTGATGTGCAGTTAGGTGCTGCTAGGAAAGTGGAAGCTTTGCTGAAACAGAGCAAATGAGAAAGAGACATAAAGAATAGCATGAAATTTATCAAGAGCTATCTCATTAAGAAGTACAAGGAAGATGGAGGACTGCTGCTGAATGGGGCTGGCAAATTAGCCACCAATGACACAGCAAAGGTTGGGGTAGCAAAAAGACCCTTAGTCTTCAAGGGTAAGGTCAGCAACCAAGTCTCTACAACAAGGAACAGAAAGAAAAAGGTGAACCATTAGCAGCAGGAAAGCATCAAGTTAGGAACCATCTGTTCAAATAGGACGTATACAAGTACACAGAACCTGACAGGGTACATGTAAGGGTGCTGAGAACATTGGCTGGCATGATTACAAAACACTCCCTCTCAAAGGCTGAGAGCTGGGACTCTTTAGCCTGGAGAAGAGAAGGCTGAGGGAAAACCTTATTAATGCTTACTAGTATTTAAAGGGTGTGTTGAAGGAGGATGGAGCCAGCCTCTTTTCAGTGGTTCCCAATGACAGGATGAGGGCAACGAGCACAAACTGGAACATAGGAAGTTCGATTCAAATATGAGAAACAACTTCTTTATGGCAAGGGTGACAGAGCACTGGAACAGGCTGCCCAGGGAGGTTGTGGAGTCCCCTTCTCTGGAGATTTTCAAGACCTGCCTGGATGCAATCATGAGTAATGTGCTCTAGGCAATCCTGCTTTGGCAGAGGAGTTGGACTAGATGATCTCTAGAGGTTCCTTACAACTCTGACAATTCCATGATTATCTCTGAAAGACCAGACCACTGGGATCAAGTCCAGATGCCTGGAAAAGGGCAACTGTTTTGCCCATCCGAAAACAGGTCAAAAATAAAGAACTAGGAAACTAATCTGTCAGCCTCACTTCATTTCCTGGAAAGATTGAGGATAGGTCCTCAGTAAAGCTACTGACAATAACACAAGGGACAAGAAGGTGACTGGTAGAAGCCAACATAGATTTAATAAGGGTAAACCCTGCTAGACCAATTTGATTGCCTTCTCTGAAGAAACAGTTTTCAGAGTGGATGAGGGGCAAGCCACAGGTGTCATCAGCCTTGATTTTGGCAAGGCTTAAAACACCTTCTCACATAACATTCTTGTGAAAAAGTTGGCAAGCTCTGGACTGGACAGATGAACCATAAGATGGGTTGAAAATGGCCTAAGCTACAAAGAGTGGTGGTAACCCAGTAACAAAGGATATGAAGAAGGCAGGGTGCTCCAGGGCTTTGGTGTATAAGGTCTGTTCTGAGGCTGACCAGGTGCCCAACCACTGAAACACTATCCAAAAACACTGTAACTTCCCTAAGAGAAAGGAAAGTCAAATCTCTTCAACAGGGTGGGGGCAGGTGGAGACAGTATCCTTGCTTGAAGGAAGTGTGAGGTGGGTGAGGAGCTGAGTAACCAGGGCATGGGGTTGCAGAAGCAGGTGAGCAGGCTGTGGAGCATCAGGGAAGATTAAGAGATTAAAAGGATCCACACAGAATGGCAGAGTCACTTTAACTCCCAGCTCCACAGGAAGAAGGTATCCAGAGTCAGTGGCCTAGGTCCCTACTGGGGTTCCCCATACCAACCAGGACATGACTAAACTACAGCAAGTACCCAGGTGTGCCCCCCAGGTAAGCAGACAGATGGAGCACAGGAACTATGGGGAGATGCTGACATATCTGGCTTAGGTCACTCTGGAGAGGGAGGACCAAGGAGGCTTTCTCAGCTACCTGTTCTCTTCAGCTACCCTGGGAAATCCAGGAGAGGATACAGACAGGCTTTTCTCGTAGCTTGACATTGAAAGCACAAGAGACACCAGTCATAGCTCCACTAAGGGTGGGACTGTGCTTCTTGTCATTTTCCCAGGAGAGAGAACCCTGTATTTGACAATTTTCTAGAATTCCCTGCCATGTCAGAAAAGATGCAAATGCAAACCATGAAGGTGTTTTATTCTCTAACACATCAAATCAAGAAACTAAATTCCTTATTTTGAGAAAATGGACATGAAGTAGGCAAGCAAAACCGCATTTCATTCGCTCCCTCTGGGGTACATTCCCAAAATCTTTTCTGTGCTTCATTTAGCTATGAGCTGACAAGAGGGATCCTGTGTTTCTTAGATCTGAAGGTATCTGAAAAAATACATCCTTCTGGCACTGCCTCACAGATTGTAACCTCTAAGTTGAAGATTTCTTTGTTGGAATTCTACTTAATGTAAGTATATCCATCAGGATTTCCTATAATCCAAAGTCCCCTTCCTAAATTTGATCAGGATATTGACTTATGAATCTCCTGGTAATGTAAGGCCACCTGACAGAGTGCTAGTGATGTGCAGAAATATTTTTTAAATGCTGACTGCCTGTGTAACTTACCTCTATTACCAGTTAGCTTGTCAGGGCACATTCCCTACGGGGCAGATGTTGTCCTGCTGGACAAACTGGTGACAAAAAGAGATATTAATCACCTCTCAGTTTATGAGTCTCAGTACATATACTTTTCATGTCGTAAAACTCCAGAGGTAGTTATACAAACACATCAATGATATGAAATTCAGCTAATTACTAGTTTTATAGTGAGACTAAATATAATGGGATGCAAATGATCTATTATATGGGATGACTGAATCATGGAAATAGCTGCTAAGGACTCTTCAACTCATTAAAAAGACATCTCTTTGGGAAACTGAGCAGGCTGAAAGCTGTCTGGAAGTCCGTAACCGGATCCCTGTGTAGTTTGCTTCACAAAGGAACAGGGAGGTTTGGCAGGACTCTCCTCTCCCCCTGACAGCACGAGGGAGCAGCACGCCATGAAAACTGAGAAACAAACAGGCTGGCCTGTTTCTCACAGGAGCAGAGACAAAAATCAATATGTTCCCATCAAAACATTTTCTCAGAGTCAGAAAGTGGTTTTCTTATGGAAGGTTTTCAATGGTTCTTCCTAACATGCCAGGCCACAAATAAATTTGTCAACTATGTCCTTGGTGTTTTCACAAAAGCAAATTCCAAAAAGTCTTTATTGTAGCTATTTCTTTCTCTCCTTCTGCTTTTCACCTGTCCTTCCTGGATTTTGGGGTTGAAAGAACACCACTCCATGTAAAATGATTAATAAATATTAATTAGAGGAAATACAAGGAGAAGGAGAGTACAGTTAATGACTGCTTAGAGAAGGATCTATTTTATGCGAAACTTAAATTATTTTATTACGTTATTATTATAAGTTGTTAAAATTATAATTAATTTTCATAAGAATTGTAGCAATAGTAAATTATTGTCAAAATGTGTTAGCTTTGCTGTTTTTAATACAGAACAAGAACAATATTCTGGGAAACATAGTCTTTTCTATATCAAAATGTGATTTTACTAAGAGAACCAAAATTTTAAATGGACATTCATGAACACATAAACATGTCCAGTAGTTAGCACAACCTTGAAAGTATATTTGGCTTTTTGCTGATGGAAAAAATGACATATAACTAATAATATAACAACTTGCTCAGTTTGCTGCATAACAGCAGTATTATGCAGTTAGGTCTCCAAGAGTGCTTTATTACAGCACTCTGAGGTATGGAAGTTTCTAGAATAAAGCAGCAGAAGAAATACAATATTCTTTTTCTCAATTAATGTATTAAAAGTGCTATTTTGGAAATCTTGAGTAGTAGAGGAAAACAGCTAAACAGCAAGAAACTTTTCTTCACTCAGCCAACCACTGTTCTCGCTCAAATTCTGAGCCATCAAACCAGGTCATAGCTCCCATTAGCAAGCACTTACTCTCCTCATCCTCATCCAGCTACTGCAGCCCTACAGAGAGGGCATCCTTTTGTTACTGTACAAAAAAATGATGCTCATTTACATTGCAACACACAATAACCCTCGAGAAATTTGTACCGAGAAATTAAACTGCAGAGAAGAGGTTATGGCGCACAACGAGAAAAAAGAGCATGACACATCAAACAACTAATCATCCTGAAAGAGGTCCATTTCTAAAGCTGCTTTCAGTATTGAATAAAGACAAATTTAGGAAACTTCTATTTACAGCTGCCATGGTATTAATTTCCAGACCAGAAAGTAAGAAGCACTTCTAGAAGCAATATCCACCCAAGATTCTTAGTGTTGTCTGCTGACAGAAAATACTGAAAGAAAGGGAAGGAAGAAGAGGATACAATATTAGGATACATTTAAAGTTTTAAAGTTTGGCAGAAAGGCAAAAAAACAAGAACGCAGAGGCAAGAAGAAGGAATTAAATGCATGGATGAGTTTAAGGAAAAAATACCAGAAGGACAATTGGCAGATTGTTATGCTACTATAAACAGACAACTCTCAAGCATCCAGGCTGAAAATGCAGTTGCTCTGCCACAGCATATTCTATCTACGATCATGTTTTGCATTTCCACTGAGACCAGACCCCATTTTTTCTTTCCTAAATTTCATTTTAAAAACTTCAGTGTAATTCCTGTGTCATACAAATTTTTCAAAAGAAAAGAGGGCTTGGTATGGGAAAGGCTCGCACTTGCATAGGACAATTTTTAATAGTTATATCTGAGTACAGAAGTAATACAGTATTTGAGAAGATACCAGCTTGGACATAGCATGCAAGGACTATATTTTGCATATGGTTTCTCTTATTGTTCTGTGTCAGAAACTACAAAGACTTTTGTTACTGGCATTTCAACTTCTGTGACTTTTATGACCTCAAATCCACCAAGGCTTTTTAACAACTTTCAGCTAAATTCACATTGACTCCCAAAATTATACACACTCCAGCTGTAAGGCAAAAGCCCTCTGTTCCCAGCCAGTGCCAAAAAGTAAACCAGGCGATAAAATACTTTCAGATGGAAATGTCACATATCTGTTGTATTCCCTCAGGACATAATAGGAAACGAGTACACTACCAATGTCATTTTATGATGGTTGTACCAGTTCTACCACTATCTGACATGCTTAATGCCTATTTGTTGTGGTTTTGGCCTTACTAACCAATCGGAATGACAGATGGTCCCTCTGTCCCCCCTCTAAAAAAAGAGGAGTTTAGAAAAGAACTAAACTAATGAAAATATTAATAAATAATGAAATAATAAATAATAAGAAGAAAATTAAAAAAGGAAAAGGAAAAAAAGTATACAGTATATACAAAACTGTGTCAAGCTCCCAGGATGACAATCACATCCCCAGCGGGCATCAGGAAAAGTCCCGAACTGCACTCAGTGACCGCTAGGAGCCGGATCTGGAGTCAGGAATGCTCAGATCAGGATCAAATACAGATGAACAAATGAAGTCCTCCTCAGATATTGGCCATCAAAGAAAGAGAGTTGACAATTTGATCCTTCAGCTTCTATACTGAGCCTGATGTGGATGGGATGAAATACCCCGTTGGTCAGTTTTGGGTCACCTGTTCTGTCTGCTCCTCCCTAGAGGTGTGATGCCTCTATGCTTCTCTGCTTCCAACCATTCAAAAGGGCAAATAACGAAGTTACCTGACCTTGGTTGTTATAGCAGTAAGTATAAGCAAGGGCCTCTCTGCACACCATCCCTTGGCATAATCAGGTCTTACCACTGTGAGAGTGAACAGTTTCTGAACAATATACTGTTAATTTCAGAGTTTAGTTAGAAGAGGACCAGCTAAAAAAAGTAAAATTACTGAGCAGAAAATTCATTCTGTTTTACCCCAAATCAGGGCACTATCCATCTATTTAATGCAGAATGTTAAAGGAGCAAACAAAAACATTGAGAGAAATGCCTATTCGCTCTGGACACTTTTTCATGTTTGAGCTAATCTAAATAAAAATTAAAGAAGGCATATTTCAGTTACAATTGTGATCATAAGAACTGTTAATTTAATTTTCTTAGAATTTAGTAGTTTATAAAAATGCAGTTATATCTTGCATAAACAACAATTATATGTAGATATATTTTTCTGTATTAATGCAGTGTGAAGCATTGAAACTATTAGGTTACTTAGACCACCTTAATCTACAAGAATTTTAGGCAGTAAGCTCTTTGTTCTAATTTCATTCTGCCAGGCCTCACCAAAGGTGAATTCCTTATGCAGAAAATGACCAGCAGAAATGTTAACTAAGTTGTATGTATTCTATTTATTCTTGACATTTTGTCAGAAGAAATCAAAATGAACGACAAAAAAAAGCTAACCAAAACTTTTCTATTTTGAAAATTTAGAAGCAAGTTGAATTAATAACCCTGTGTCAAAATAAAATACTTCAGAAAACATGTTGTGTAATTTCAAAGCTGTGGAGAGGTCTTTTCTTTTTCTTCAGGAATTACAAGATATTTATAAAATAAATTGTTTACAGAAGAAATTACTTCAAGGAAGAAAAATCCCACCGTACTTTTGGGTCTTTAGATCCACTCTGAACCAGTGAAATTTGGGATCTCTACATACCATTTTTTAGTTCGAGTACTAAAAAAGCATTCTATTTCAGTATCTCTAGTCACCTTTCACTCAAATATAGCAATACAAGACAGAAAAAAACCCCACTAAATGTGCATATTTACTCTATGCACACAATACATTGATAGAGCAACAAGGCAATGGGTGACTGAAGGGAAATGCCTATCAGCTGCCTCTAATGTGAATCAATTCCATTTTGACCCAGTAGAATGGTTAGGTTTTGTTTTTTAAATAAGTTTGAGGAACATAAAAGGCATAGAAGTGGGTATGCACTGAAGTAGACTGCAAGAGCTCCTCCAGCTTTTGCTTTCAAACTTCAGACTTTTCAAGGAAAAAGCACTTTACACAGTTACTGTACCACATAAAGTCATTTCAGTTCACTGAATAATACTATTGTTTTCCATTTTCTCAAAGTGATCTCTCATCACTCTACATCATCCAGAGTAGAATAATGGTAAGATTATCCACACTTCATTGTCTTCTACCTGCAGACATTTCTGAAATCTCAACAACTCAGTTAACCATTTCACTGCAAAACCTGCAAGGGTAATAGTGTGCTCTTTGATCTGTCTACTTTAACACCGTACTCTCCTTAGCCAAAAATGTTTCCCTCAGTCAAACCAGGAGTTTGCAACACAGTTTCCATAAAAAATGAAGCATTATGAAAAAGTGTCCCTGCGTGACAGGGTGACTTTGAAGTACGTTGACATTACCCTGACTCAAAAGAAAGCCATTGTTCAATATCCCACTGAAGCCAGTCTTCTAATATCCAAATATATCTGTAGCCTTTCCACAGAACAATATTCTGCTGTGGTAACAACTTTTGATACTTTTAAAGGCATTTAAAACCTTTGTAATTAACAAGGAAATAGCCAGGTTTTGCATCTTCTTTGCAGATAATTAAATTACTTAAAGCATTATTTTACTATAAAGCCCCACTTGAAAACCTTTTTATACATACGGTCAAATTTAAATCAAGATGTCTGGCACTCACTCAACTAATAATTGCAAACACTGCATCACTATCAAGGCAGCAGGAAAGAACAGGCCAAAAGCTGGGTCCTCAGAAGCCTGACCAGTTTGCTCAATAATTTTATTTTTCTTGTTGCCAACTGTATCAACACACCAGTTCTGCGGGGAGAGATTGGCATGATGGTTAATGACTCTAGTCCTTTATTGGCAAGTTAGCATCAGAACACACTTGTCTGACTGAAAGTGTGCAGAAGCTCAGCTGTCATTAATTTGAAAGGAAAATGGCCTATTAGTTACTGAATGGTAAAAAAACCCACAAGGGCAGCACTACACAATAGCCAAGTGACACAACAAAGTGTTGATACTGTAGCTTGTTTGTATTTTCAGTTAAATTTAAGTTTATGAACAAATTTTTTTATTGTCTTTTTCACCCCTATTTTCCCTGGAAACAATGCTTTCCTTCCCAAATTTTATAGCTTGCAATTCATTTAAAAAATTCCTTAACTACAAACGTAAGATGTTCAATTTCTTATTTTCAAATAAGCAGACAGTTCTCTCAGCTTTTACTAAAATTCTCAGAAAATCATGGGGAAGCTTTTTTTAACATGAAGCAGAGTATGCATCCAAGCACTATAAAGTTTTTCTTGCTTTTATCAGTAAAATAATTCTCAGTACTGAAATCACTCCACCCTGATAAATGAACAAGATCATTCATAATATATTGAATTCTGTAGCTTTGTGTGACCTAATCAATTCAAGGAGGCAGAAAGTTTTTTATGAAGAATAACCAGATTTTCATGCATTTCTTAAATATGTGCCTTTAAACCCAGAAAATGTTTAAGGACCAGGTGACCTGGTAACACAAAAATAAAATGGGTTTGTATACAAAACAACTAACAGGAAAGTAAAGGAAAGCAGGGTCATACAAAAAAAAAGTAGCTAGATGGGTTAGATGTAAATAAACAGATACTTATTTACACTTCTGTAAAGCTGACCATTAAGCTTGTGCTGGACTTTAAGAAAATGACGCCTGAATAATATAAAATAATATGTAATATTATTGTATTTTATTCTTTATTTTGATATCATATATTATATTTTTAACTTCAAAACCAACAATATTTAATTGTGGTGCCAGTTTGAGGGCATGAAATCAAGTGTACAGGTAAAAATCTGAAAATGAGTGATGTAACAACTACTATTGTGATTAGTAAAGATTATATCTAAAATGCATGTAAATAGACAATTTTCCTTTTTGTGCCTACAAACAAAATATATATCCTCAAAATTCCATTGAATTTTACCTGGGAGAACACTCAAATCACAGGGGAATATCTCATTATTGAGTGATTATGTTCTTCTGAGCAAAGAACAATCAAGTATCATTGAGTCAGAGACCAGTGTATGGACTGATGCTTGCAGGGGAAGGTGAGGTAATATAGGTTCCAGCAAATGCTCCTCTGAACGGTTCCATGCTGTATAGTAGTCATTTCTCAGAGTAAAGCTTGACTTTTTAAATTTTTATTCAAAGCAAGCCAGAGGCATCTAATCTGAAATAAATACCAGAAAGAACACAGTAGCCCTATTTCACACCTGTTGTTGGTATTTATTAAATATATTTGAGGCTTGATAGTAGATAGATAAGCACTGAGTAGGTTTTATTTATTCCCATTTGCTTATTCTTAAAAAATTAAAACTCACATTTACACAAAAAGAGAAATTATGTCTTCAAGAGTAGAAAAACAGTGGCCACTTTATAATGGATTCTGGCCTACAAAGTAATGCAGATGGCTATTTACAAACCATCTGACCTCCATGGTGAAAATTTCATGTTTTTCCTACAATCTGCCAAAGCAGATTACATTTTCAAACTTAGGAAAGACAAGAGTTGTATTGAAAGGTATTACCTGACTAATTGTCCACAAGTAAATAATACATGATATTCACCTCTGCACATTGCTTTAGGAACTCCACACAGAATTATCATATTAGATTCAAGAATGACTCAGCATAAGCAGAAAGAAAACCAAGCCTCTGGTTAGAAGTTAATGTAAAGTTTTCATATACGCGGGACTGCTGCATGAGATCCTCAGTGTTCAAAGGACTGTTCTTTTTTGTAAGCCAGGTAGCAAAGTCATTTCATACCTCCCATTGAGCAATATAGCATAGAGAAATTGCATTGACTTTCAGGAGAGCTAAATGACCAACATATCCAGTTTATGGCAGCAGACTACAGAGGTTTCTTCCAAGAGGAAACAATAAATAAGAAGAAATTTCCTTTTAGCTCAGAAATATTTTTATTAGGCCAAGTCTAAGAATAAATTCCTTGTTGTGTTTCTTTGAAACTAAATCAGAGTGTAAAAATGTGTAAAGAATACACATTTTGTAGATAGGAATTTTAGTTTACAGAAACTACAGTCTTCACAATACTAAGATTTTACTAGAATTTCCCAGCTACCTCATCTTCTTATTGTGATATTTTAGCTAACTTCAGGGTATGACATAGACTCAGTTTGCTGCTAATAAAACATCACTTTCGAAGATTAAGTGACTAATTTGAAATACATAAGAGTTGGGTGCCAAATAATAAAAGCCATTGCAAACTTTTGTCTCAATAGGTCTATTGTAAAAAATCTGGAATGAGTCATAAATGGGATAGATCAACTGACAATAATTTTCTTTCCGCGAGGAGGTAGTCCACTTAAAAATACTGATCATTTAGGTTAAAAAAAAATATCCCAACAAAAAAAAAAAATCTCTAGCCATTTCAGACACAGACACGGTCAAAGTCACTAAAGGGGAAGCCAGAAGAAGAGATTCATTAGTAAGTACAGTACAGTCACTGATACCTATGCTGCAAGTAGCAGACTGCATATAAGGGAAGTATATACTTCAGTAAAGCAGAAGAGAAGATACTGAGACAAACTGACAGCTGGTCTGTGCAATTTCTCTGTGAATAGAAAGTGAGTATTTTGGCAGGGAATTAGGCGCTCTCAAGTGCTTATAAATTTGAAGTGCTCAGAAAAACAATTTTTTTTTATTACATCAGTACTCCCAGAAGGCTTTTCCCCCTCCTTCTTCTTGCAAGCTCTCACTCCTCTGGTCTGTTATGTAAGATAAATGAGGCAGTACAAGCAAAACTTACATGGTGATTGAAAACAGAATAGTTAATATATACCTACAAATCGAGGAAAGCTGTGCCAAGCTGTGACAGACTAAGTTGTTAATAATATCCTGGTCTTTACAGGATGGGACTTGAAAGAAATGTCCCCTTAGTGAAGAGTTTTACTTACCTCAAATAACTGTATCATGACCACTTTGAAAAGAGGAAAGGGGATGGAGGGAAAGTAATGCGAGAATGCGGTTCGCAAAAACATTACTTTCAACAAAGGATAACACATTTATTCATGCACTACATCTTTTGGTTTTGAGACTTGTAGGGAAACGCTACTCAGAAATACTGAAAACAAGTTTTCAGACAATGGATATATGAATGTAAACCTGGAATTTAGGTTTTTTACTTCAAATGAGCCAGATATTCAGGGGATTAGTCAAGTTGAAGTTCAGAAAATTAAGCCTCCTATCTGGACATACAGACTGCAGCAAAGAGCACAAATGTAGCAAGTGACATGTGCTCAACAAAGTACTAAATAGTTGCTTAGTATCAACCATTTGGTGCATGAAGATTTTCTTTCCCACCATCAACTTAGGTTAGATAGATACAAATATCATGCCCTTTCATCAGTGCAGTCAACAGGAGCAGTTTTATAGCTCTGATATCAATTGACCCAGCTATGTTTCTACTCTCAGGTCATCTCTTTAGTTCCCTTAAAATATGAGCTAAAACATACAATAATGTTTCATTCATCTGTACTTCACTCAGACAACCAGGTTCTGCATATCCACCACAGAACCAGCCTAACGGCATGGCTAGGAGCTCTATTTATCAGCAGCTTCTAGACACCATAGCTGCTGTTCTCAGCTGCTGTGTGAGCCTCTTCCCCAATTCAAATAGAAGTTAATATTCACATAAATCTTAAAATATTTATAAGCCACCAAGGTACAAGATTCAGTTTTGCTTTCTAAATACTTCCCACGCTGGTACCTGTAGAACTCCTCCATAGACCACTTCAGTTTCTCATATGTCTTAAAGATATTAGTATAACATTTTAGTAAGATGTGCTTGCATAATAGTCCTCCAGGTTCACTGACTTGAGTACACAGTTTGCATTCTGAAAAAAAGAAATCATCAAAGAAATCTTTGAACTGATTCCTTATCTGCTTGGCAGAAATAACAAGAAAATTTCAGCTTTATTATGATCTGGCCATTAACCTTATAACAATTTTTCATCTAAGTGTGCTTTTTTCCTAATAAGTAGATTTACTTGGAACCAGGTTCCAAATTCAAATGAAGAAGTGGCCAAATACCTGGTAGATTTACCCATGCATTTGCCTATGCACAAGTGTCACTAATTCACCACAGATCTCCCTCTGGGCCTACAGAGCTGCGTCACAGTTATAACTGTTCATGCAAAACAAATACTGCCCACCTCAACAAGCTTTTGAAGAATAATTAAATGTTGGCTTTTTCTTTTCCCTTCAAACACCAAGAAACATAATAAAATGTGATAAACACGGCATATAGCTCCACATACTACCTTTTAATACATACTCTGAACTGCTAAGTTTTGCTTTGATTCTCTCATTTTATAATATTTTATTGTAACATTTTGGATTCACTTTACCAATTGCAGAGCCAGGGCATCATCAGCTATCAACAATTTAATCTGTTTTATCACTGATTGATTATAGTATCTCCAATGTCCTCAGAAATTTATACCAGAAGCTAGCATAACTTGAACTCCAGTTGGACTCCAGACCCTTAAAACTCTACACTTTCCAGTCTTCTAATATATATGACATCATATTTTTATGTTCATTTTACAAACATGGAATACAAATGACATTTTTGTAATGCCCCTAATAATTCACTTCACTTCATTAATAGGTTCTTTGCTGAGTTACCTGAACACTACTTACACCCGAGTATTTCAAACCTAGCTCTTGTCACTGATTCACCTTTTGGATATTTTCCTTCCCATTAATGCCTGTTGATTGTAAACACGGTGTATTTAAACCTACTTCAGTTCTGATTCACATTTTAAGTTAATTGTTGCTCCAGTGGGAGTTTTAAGATTTATATTCTTCTGCTTAAAATATTTACTTCATTTGTTTTATTAGTGATAATATATTTTGTTGAGAAAAAAATCAGACAAGATATCTGACGGATCTGGTACACTGTCTGGGCTTTTACTGATCATTTTGAGCCTCTGCACAGCAGAACAGCTTCCAGATAGCTCCTGCTAGCTGCCTTTATATATATATCCAATGCCCAATTATTATATTTTTAAATAAAAGTTAAAAAAAATAAGAGGTAGTGATGGTAGGCCTTCACAAAAGAGAGAAAAAACAAATGTTTCTGTATTTCCCTGCCTAGGAAAAAATTATGCTGGTGAGGCTGTTGCTGCTGTGGAGAAAATTAGTTAGAAATAGCCTGCATGCACACTCTGTACTGACACACTCCTTTGCTGTCCTGAATCTGGAGAATGGCACAGACCCAAAATAGGTGAAGAAGTCAAGCAGTCGGTCACATGAGTTGCCTCCACAGAGAACAAGTACAGATTTTATACTATGTCACCATCCACATACATTTTAGAGTTATGGTTTTGAAATTTTTTTCATTAAGCAATTAATAAAATCTGATATCTTTAGCTACAAATTGGATTTTCTTAGTGTTTGAAATCTAACTTTATGATCCTTAGCGGAAAAATAGGATACTAGTACACAGATGCCTACTACTAGTCAGAGTAGGTGTGGTGTACATAGGAATGATGCCATTTAAGATTTTGAACTATTATAAAGGAATACACAAAAGCTGCCACCTAAAGGACAGTTAAAATTCTCTAAATGTATAGTATCCTCATTGATGAGACATGATTTAACAGCTCATATTCTGCATTTATGCCACAAAGTAATCTGGAAAAATATGCTATGTTTGGAGGAGAAAAAATACAGTTTCTCCCAGAACAACCTTTTGTTGAGAAGTATTGTTTTAGACATTCAGGCCATACCTAACTGTACTCTAATTGAGACTGATCCATAAGTGGAGCACGGGAAAGTAGCCAGAAGAGTCAAAACATATATTAAATACGTTTCAGATTTGTCACATATCTATTAAAATCATATGTGATCTGAGAAAAAGTGCATGACCTATTTTTGTAAATAATATTTAAGAAACAAATGATAACATTTAGTAGACATATATTACTATTTCTCTATCTTAGTCTGTTCCCAAGTGCCACAACATGAAATTTAGACAGCTTTGGAAAAGAGGCTATTGTAAACATACACAGACTGAAAATGTAGTTTCCCTGGCAACCAGAAGATCTGAGAACAACTCATTCCTTCAGGTTGCAATTCAGTTTATGAGCTTCCACATCTGCTTGCATAGGAATGAGACACCTGGGATTACATTTCTAGAGTGATGAGTGAGAAATTAGAGAACAATAGACATTACATTGCTAATTTTGTGCTGTGAAGAAAACAAGCCCTCTGATGTTCATTGTCACAGACCACCCAGAATACCTGAGGACATCAGGATTCATACCCTGATTAAGTATCCAGTCTCTTTCTTACTTGTCTTGACATGAGCCAAGACCTGTAAGAAAACCACAGGATGCTCTCCGCCTTTGTATTAACAGAGGTTAATTTGTGTGGACAATTTTGTTAAACAGAACATAAACATTCCTTTTTGTTAAGGAAAAATATAAGCCAAAGGAAGGAAGAAATATTGCATGTTAGATGATGATCAGGAAAGAGCAGGTACTTCTGTTTGCTATTTCCAAGAACAACAGATGCAAAAAAAGTCATTTACGATACAATTTTATTTAACTCTCAACATGAACAAAGTTGCATGTGTGCTGTTGGCTTGGATGAAAGGGGATTACTGTGGTGGGACACTTTTATTTCCTTATCTTCTCTGCAAATACTCAGTGTTTGCATTCCTTTATTGTATGCAAATTACTTTGCATGTTGCTGTCACTCCAGCAGGGTTATTTCATTCATCCCAACATATACAGGCAAACTACATCAGCTTGGCTGTGATTAGTATGTCTGAGAAGAAAGTGAATTTTCAAGATTTGTATTCAACGTATTTTACTCAACATTCAGACTCATCCTGCATTAGTTCAACTGAAATTATTGGTTATTATTATTATCATCACTGAATTTTGTGGAAAAAAACAATTTTTGAAGAGGTTATGGGGTAGATTTTTGCTTCCAAGATCATTTAATTTTCTTTCACTATGTAAAGTGTATACAAAAATGACCACACTATTGCTTCTTTCCCTACTAAATGTGTTGTGCTTCTGTCTGCACACCTCTTTGTTGTAGATTTCTAATGCTCAGAAATACGTAGTAAGCTGTCCATTACATAAGTAACCAGAGTTATAAAAATAAACTGTCTTGTGAAGAAAAAATATCCCTAAAAATCATCAGGGCTTGCTTCTTAAATCTTTTTTTTTTAATCCAATATATAGCATGTGTCTAAGACATTTTTAGAAGTGAGGCTCAAGAAGTGATATTCACAACCAGTAATTCTAGTTGTAAAGTCTGATTTGCTTGTTTTGAATTTGATTCAAGTAATAGCATTCCCTCCATTTTTACCTACTGCATGCTCAGACTGACTGAAATTTTTTGAATGCATGTAAGAAACACATTCAACTTTTAACTATCAATAACCGTAATATTTTAGGTGAAATTCTGCTCTTAAAACCCTAATATGAGCATTTCATCCATGACCCCTCTTACAATTCTACTCAGTCATACTCCTAAAAGCTGAATACTGAGCTTCTTTTATGTAGCAAATGCAGGTGGAACCTTCCCCATAAAGCCCAGAGTTTATCCACCTGAAGGTGAATACAAAGTGGTCTTTCTTTCATTAACACATTAAATTTTTACAATTTGAAATACAGCTTCCTATTATATAGATGGAACATCATCACTAATAGAACCAAGAAAAAAATTATTTCTTCTACCACAGAACAAATACCACCCCAAACTTCCTTGTACCTTCTCAGGGTTTGAATCTCCAGAACCTGTTTCACAGCACAATGTGTGACAGCACACATGACAACGTGTGAAGAAAAACTGCTACATCCAAAAAAGCTGCATTTAAACTGGTCCTTGAGAAACAGCTTCAGGACAAGCAGCAATGTCATGTTGAAAGAAACCCTGCATTTTGGAATGGCATCATAAATCTGTTACCTTCCCATTTTCATCTACTGGCAACTTCAAGTCTTTCTGGAAGCCTTATCCTCCCAGCATTTTAAAGCAGTTAGTCGCTTCCTTGCTTCACTGCCTCCTGTGAGATAACCCTCTATCAGAAATCTTTTATTATCTTCCCTGCAAAAAACATTCTTTAAACTACATTTCTTCATACTGTGCAAAATACATAACTAAATTGTAACCCTTGTAATTGCTATAGCAGAACAAGACTATATATGTTTAAACAGTAGTGTCAAAGTACTTTCAACTCAAAACTGATGATTAGTCCGGTTGCCCCCTAGCAGCACTTCCAGACATGCCTGATCACTAAAGCCTGTGGTCTCCCACACTGAGCCCTCTTACCTGTCATGTCACTTAGATGCTACCTTATAAGTTGTAAAAATATATATTCAATCAATAGCAAAATTTAACATCTCTATTCTTTGTTTCCCAGTTCTGGGTTATATATTCCACAGGCCTAGGCAAACTTGAAACGAGGTAAAAAAGTGACACTTAATAGAACTTCCCTTAAGGAACAGAAAACCTGTTATTTTTGCTTTGACATATTAAGTAACTTCAAGTTCACAAAGCTTGGGCTGAGTTAAGGGTGCTTTTAAAGATTACGTCTAAATTAGGATATACGTCTTAAGACACATGGGAAGAGCAAATTACACATTGTAAGACCGAATAAATAAATGAATAAATAGATAAATAGCTTTTTCAATGCACAGGCCTTTCACTAGCCTAAAATAAAAGCAGGACATTTAATGCTAAATATAGATTGATAAGAACTGCTCAGAGCTTTATTTGCTTATATTAATTAATCTGAGAGAAAAGTTTATTGGTATCAGAAGAAAAGAGAAAAAATATTAGTAAGGAGATAGAGTATAAGATTCTTAGCACATTAGACAGATGGGCACACAATTGCCTGGGGAACACTGTGGTCTAAGTTGAAGGTGGGAACAATTACAGGGTATTATAAGATCAATAGTGTTAGGATGGCAAGAAGTCCCCTCTAGGTGTTCCCTTGCCAGCAGTAGGGAAAGTATCCCAACACCCCCATAGCCATAGCCATAGCCATGTCCAAGCTTGGAATGAAGTCGTATACAAGTATAGTTGAGAAAAAACCAGATCTATTGTCTTGCTCCACGCTGTATTTATCAGACACAGAGCTGCTCACCAGGGACTCCTAATCCACTCTAACAAAAAGGTTTGCTAAATTCTGTAGTGCCTTTCCTCCTGCCTCTCAAATAATTTCCCTATATTGCTTCCATCCCCTCCCAAGTACAGAGCATGCCCTTGTTTCCTCTTTCCCCAATAGCCACAGTTTAGATTATTTTCTAGCATGATCTTATTATATGGATGCCCTTTTAATTTCTGCATTGGTTATTAATTCTGTTAAGCTTGTACCCCACCATTCAGTTGTCTACAGTATCCTGACATTTTCGTGTCACTGTCTTGTTAGTGATGCCATGGGTCTGGGTGGGCCATCTGCACAAAAATCACTCTCCTTTTGTAACTGGCAATGTTTTGAAACTCCTGGTGTTGTTACCTTGTTAGTGGTGCCACAGGTCAGGGTTAGCCATCTGCATGCAAACCCCAATCAGTAACTCAAATGAGTTCCTGAATTTTAGAAGCAAATAAAAACAGCCTTTTCAGTGCCAAGGCTCATCTCTTTGTATGTGTCCCGTGAAAATTGTGATGTGAAGGCCAGCAATGGAGGAGGTGTTTGTGAAAAATGCTTATTTATTGATAAATGAGTGCCCCTCAACATGATTAGTAGCCTTATGCAGGTACTATTGGCAGATTTAGCACCTCAATGTAGCCATTCCAACAATTTTTATTTTCCAACAGTTTGGGCCTGCTTGCATGTGCAGACATCTTTCCAGTTTTCTGTTAAAATGCAGTTTCCTTTAGTGAGCTCAGTATGCTCACTAAGGTCCATCTAATGCAAAGAGCCATCCCCTTCGTGTTGGTACAAAATAGGCCAAGCAATGCTGTTTTGCAACCTCTGGATCTAAATGTTACGGTGGTTACTAACATTTAGGAGACTGTGAACTCCCTGCCTTAAAATTTTCTTCAGTCCAGTTCACTTAACTGCTAATAATCTTTTTTGTTGCAACTGAAAAAAATGTTATTCTTATTATTTAGAGAGCAGGGTTTAAATACAGCTTTAATTTTCATACCCACTTTTTAATCACCAGTCATTTTGATCTGCTCTCCCCACTCTCCACCACCACGTGGACACAAATCTCTGACTGGAGTTAGGACTAGCACCTTCCAAAAATATAATAACAAACAAATAAAACCACAATCCGTGGACATACTCATCTAGCATCAAAATAAAATCTGTTTGGCTGGTTTTTTTACTTGTTTTCATACTCTGTGTTGGGCTGAGATGAGTATTCACTCCCCCCATGCTGGTCTGGGTAGCTCAGGGAGCCGTTCACACTGTTTCAATGAATATTTAACACTACTAGTTGATCCACAGAGTTGTTGATAACTTTTTTTTCTAAAACAAAGGCCTTCCTCCTGTCCCCTGCATTGAGATACAGTCAGCTTCTGTGCAACAGCTGTAATCAGTCACACCCTGTATTATTTCCTGAGCTTCATGGATCTATCCTCCTCACCCATCTCCTCTAAGCCTTCTTCCATCACAGGGGTTTATTCAGGGAGTCACGTTCTACCTCTGGGGTTCAGTCAGTCACTTATCTTCACATACACATTTCCTGTACCTCTGCTTACCTTAATAGAGACATTTTTCATTTGCTAATTGATAGTGATATTATGAATTATATAAACATTTGCTTGTTTAGTGTACTATAATACCATTTTTAAAAGGTTGTAGCTTGGCAGCGGGAAGCTGCCTGTTAGCTTTGCTCTAGCTGCTGTGCTCTGATTGGGTTGAAACCTCTGTAAGTGGAGGAGATGGTAATTTGCTTGATATTAGCCGAACACAGGTAGCTGTGAAGTGTTTTGAGAGAACAGATGGAGGAAGCAGAGAAACAAAAGACAGGCTGTGTTGGTCCAAGTCCGAGTAGGAAAGACACATATCGCTAGCAAAGTTTAATATACCTTATACAGACTTACTTGTTCGGTTGCTGTAATATTCCCTTCAGTGCAACTCATATCCACATTACATTCCAGTTTCCACAGTGCTTCTGAAGATGCTAAAGTGACTGTGTAATCCTTCATTTTTCCCTTCTCAAGTTACTATATATTTGACCTAGCAGCACGCCCAGCTCTTGAGAAAAGGCTAGACTGATTTTGGAAACGTATCAAAGATGATGAGTATCTAAAAACAAGCCTACAACATCATACTGGGCACTCAGACAATCATCCCTAGTGTCTGTGGAGTTGCCTCTTGTGTCTACCTTTAACACCTTTTCTTTGAGCTCTACATGGATCATCTTCTCAAGGCTTTCATTTTGAAAGCTTCTTCTGTCTGGGTGGAATTTTGCTTTTCAGCTTCAGAAAAGGAAACGGAGCATGTCTAGTAACTACCAACTACTTCTCTATACATTTCTGGGTCCTTCTAGCTAAAAAATGCCTTGCTTATAATTCAGTAAAGATCTATAACCACTGCAAGTATTTCCGAGTCCGTAAACCTCACCACATCACATACAGAAAACCAGTCTCTGACATTGCATTCAACTATAAATACGCTGAAATCCAAAGGATAAATATTTCCCTTCTTTTATGCATACTCTTTTTCTGCCACTGTAGAAGAGAGTTGTATTTATTAATCTGCTGTGAACATCGGTATTTCCCAGTGTTATAGAATCAAAACAGTTTTGATTATGCATTTTGAATTATGAATATAATTAATAGCTTTGTTAACAGAAACTACACACTTCTGTACTATAAAGCCTGAAGTGTCATTTTTTAAGATCACAGATGGTAAATTTAAAAATTGCTCCATTATTACAGGTTTTAAATATCTGGCCAAATGGTCACTGTCATGGCTATTAATCAAAGTAGGAAAAACTGCATTGTACAATTACACAAGAGTCAGAACAGGTGAAATTTTTGCTTTATTGTTATTTTTGCTTCAAATTCTGCAAGTGACAACTACACAGCATGTATCACTGTCTAATTAAGTGATTTTAGGGTCTTGGTAGCATGCCATCCCTAGGGAAGGGAATTAGATGACCAACAGATTTATTTTATGGTTCATCACTTTGCATACTACTTTCAGTGCATTCTTATCTAAAATTGCAAAATTTTTGCAATGAAATGGTGTATTTTTTACTGAAACAAAGGGAAGACACATTTGATACAACCATGGGCTGTAAGTGACACCAGATCAGGCAGGAAAGGGACTATGAGATTCAATCTGGCTACATACAACCCTGAAAAAAAGACAGGAACTATATTAGAAAGCTAAGACTATACTCTTTTTCTTTTCTTATTCCTCCTCCCTCCCCCCCAATTTTAATAAAGCTCCATCTATACAAAAGCTTCAGCAGTTGCAGAGATAATTTCTAAAGGGACAGGAATACCACATACACTGTCTGAAAAAAAACCACACATAAAATAACACCCGGTACCTTAAATCGCATTCAGGTTCCTGTTCAAACAAGTCTTCCCCAAAATGAGAGGCAAGGAATCTAGAAGGCAGAAATGAAAACGTGCAACAGAAAAACATGAGAAAAAATACAGCTATATTATGCTACTTCCGTAATAAAAACTGTGAATTCCTGCATGCACACGTTTTGAAACATGCTGCAGTAACAAAGAATAACTTGAAAGAGCCACCACAAAGATATTGATAAATCAAAAGCGGGAAGTCAATTGAGCAATTCAAGAAACCTTGTCTCCACAATTCCTTGAGGCTTATTTAAGAAAAAGTTACATGGTCCCCTGTTAATACTGCTAGTTATCTTTCTCCTCAAATATAAATCCACAAAAGAGGCTTTTCCTCCATTTCCTTTGTGAAAAACAAAAGCTGACCATTTACTGATTCTAGTATAAAGAGATATTTTTTCTGTTCCCATCTCCTACATTAGACAAAGAGTAGTCTAAAAACGTTTCAGAAATAAAACATAGACAATTTTCCAAATAAGCTTATTTGCATAGGTATCTTAAGCACTGTATCATCTGGGAAAAATCACATTTTGTTGTTAAAAACATTACTGTCTGTATTGTTTTTTTTTTTTGGTGTAGTTATTACAAATCCCTATATCACTCAGAATTTTTTCAGTGATTACACAGGACAAAAGTTCTTTCCGGAAATCAAATAGTGACTTCACTATAAATTGTTATAAATATGTATATTACACTTATATAGAATTACTGCAGCAGAACCTAATAGTTTATCTACATCATGATAACAATCTCCTCTGGGAAGAAAAGGTTGTTTCCTGGGGTTTTTTTTAGGAAAAAGTTGTGTGGGACTATAGTCTCTGACACTTCCACTACTTTATCTCAGGACAAATGAATTAGACCATTCCTCAGGTGTCACTTTTACTAGGATTTGCCCATAATAATATCACCAGCAATATTCAATGAATTTCAATGAATTTTTCCTACAAATTTGATTTTTTACTTTCACTGATATAGTAATAAGATCTGAAACTTGAATATTAAACTGAATTGGAGAAATGAGTAAATGAATACATGAGTATTCTATACAGAAAAGCTGTCCAAACATTTATTAATTTATTTGTTGTATTGACAGACTCTCTCTCTCAGATTATGAAGCAAAATTTTTGTCATCCCAGCTATTAAAGTCTTGGTTTTACATCTGTATGTATGTCAGTAATATTTAATTGAAATTTTATTTGTTGTGACAGCATTTTTGTAGCATTAAAAATTTACATGAATGTTACACATTCAGAAATATTTTATATGCTTTACAACAATATTTACGGATTTTTGACTTCTTATGTGCTCTCCATCTTTTCACAAAGACTGTATTAAGTACATCATGGGTGCAGGCAACTTACTGTTTGTTTCTTTATGTCAGTAGCTAGTTCAGTAGCAGTATTCCATTGAATGACAGAATAGGATGTATCGATGTCAAATTATTAGACTGGAAACAAGCCTGAAGATGCCTAGAGAGAGTCTACTGCACTACATCTGGATAATTGCTCTGTTGAGAAGAGTTATTTGACAACCCTTTGATAGAATGGTTGCTGAAAACAGTTCAAAGTTATTAAGCAGAACAAACACCAGCCAACTCTCTATGGGACAGAGCTTGTTGTTTATTGTTTTCCTCTACTCTACAGACATAGGAAAAGAAGCTACAACTTCCCAGGTGGAATACATGGCCTGTAGATGAGAGATTTACTTGATACAGATCTTCTCTATCTACACAAGGGAAGTATCTTTCTCGGCACAGGCATGGTTAATTATTATATATAATAACAACTTGTAGGAAAGATGCAGAATTGACTGACCAGTTTTACAAACACTGGAAAATGACAGGTTTATAGAAGACAGATTTAGATTCACAAAGCATGCAAATCAGGATCAAGCACCTTGACTTTCCAGAAAGAAGTGGGTTTGTTTTAATTTTGCTTCAGTATTTTAGAAAGCAGGTCTGAACTGGGCCAAAGATTAAATTCTTCCTCTTGTCTTAGTGATTTTTTTTAAAAAAAGTTTCAATATTTTTATTTATTTATTTATTTAAAAAGAAGTGAAAGACTGATTCACGTAAGAACTTAATAGCACCAAGGCAAAAACGTGCATGCACAGTTCAGACTGATTTCTTCCACTGCCAAAAATTATTAGAATCTTCATTTCCTCCATCTCAGGAAACTGTCCAGCTCATCTTTCCTGGTGACACAGTTCAATTTTATATCAGCATCTGGTCAATAAATAACTGGATAGCCGAGTCTCCCACTTCCTGAGTTCCCTTAACCATCACATTGGATCATATTCATTTTTGTCAATCAGATATAAGCATTTTATGAGATGAGGCAGAAACAGGACAGGATGAGAGAACTCCATTGCAGAACCAACAGAGCCAAAGCCAGTACAAACAGAAATATTCTTCCAGGTGGAATGCTCTTAAAATGAGTAAAATATTATTGCTATCTATAGAAAATGAAGGAAATTGAAATTAAGTCTTCCACATCCCGGAATTAATGTTATAATTTCTGAGAACTTAAGCAAGAAGTGAGAAATGGCACAACATCTCTAAAACTCATACTCATGGCTCATACTTCAAAACCTTTTGGAAAATTCAATCTTAGCCTATATTTAGTTTCAGGATGACAGAAAACTTGCGTCGTAGCAGCACTATCGTTTGCCAAAGTATAGTTGGTCATGTCCATTCTAGAGCTTGCCAAGAAAGATGACTGCTGAGATGGGAATCTTCTGCTTATTCAGTAATGCTTACAATCCCCCAAGGAACTGAAATGGAGATTCAGGCACTTCAGGGCCCTTCTTAGAGACTGCACAGCCAACTGAAAATATCTCAGACTCCAGGTACCTGACAACAAGCAAGAGGAGTCTTGGAGACCAATCATGTGCCTCCGGCAGGACACCTGAGCCTAGGAATGTTTCTTCATAACCCACTAGGAGTAACAATTCCTCTTTAACCGGAACTGAATTGTCAGAAAATTGTCAGAAAAATAGTAGTGGCTCCAATAACTGGGTTCACTTACGATAGCAGTGACCATGTAAGTGGGCAGTGGGTCAGTTGTCACTAACCATCTTTAATAAAACATATTGTAAGCAACTTTTCAACTCACATGTGTTTCCAGTCATGAGCTCTATCGAGCTCTAATTCAATGGCAATGAAAGCCGTTGAAGGGAAATGTATTTGCTCTTTCCGCTTCATGGCACACAAACACCTTTCATGCAACAGTCATAGCTGAAGTCTATCAGAACACAGGAGTAATATACCAGATTCATGAGATTTCTTTGCAGCTTTCATTTCCTGCAGAAGGCTCCTATGCTGAAGGAGCCTCAGCCCATACTGTTTTAATGATTTCAACAGATTTAAGTCAACCAGAAGAGTAAGCAAAATAAACCACAGTATTTATGAAGCATCTGGTTCTGTTCTAAATGGATATTTTCCCATCTTTTTTTTCATAGCATAATCTTCATATTGTTTGTAGGTCATCATCATAAATAACCACCTTGGGCACTGCATTAACATCACAAAGAAGAACAGTCAAAATCTGTTAAAAAAAAAAATCAAGGCACATGCTCTTCTGAAGAAAAACTATTTGGATTATCTAGATTTTGAAGATATGCATTCTATATAGTCTCACCTCTCACCACCAACATTTCTAAACAGTAGTGTACAAAACATGAGAAAAACAACAAGAATGTTCTGTTGCTACCAAAATAACTAATTCTAGAGATCTATGTTTAGTGATGATAATGGGTTTTGAAATGGAAAGAATGGTTCCAAGAAGATAAAAACTGTGTAAGGTTATTAATACTCTCTCTTGCAACACCACCTTGAGTACTTCCATCTGTAAAAGCAAAATGTCTTTTACACAGTAGGTAGCAAATATAAATATAGAACTTATTAATTATGCACACTGCTATGAATTTTCAAAAAATTCTGTTTAGATTGTAGGATGGCAGTAATACTGATGTAACTGAAAGGGATTTTGAATTTTATACAGACTTAGTGATACTAAGTCTGTAATATTAGCTATAATTCTGTATGACTAACAGTGTAAGAGTGGAAATATTTAATGAAATAGAGTATTTTCTATTTTCTGTAGCAGTTTATTCTAACCTTCTTTACAGTAGGGTATGTGGTGTCTATCTTTACTGTAGGACAGTTAATTTGAAATCCCAATCTAAAAATCTAAATCTAAAATGTAGTCTAGAATCTGCAATATACTTCTGAAGAAGTTTGGGTTTTTCCTGTTTGGAAATGAATGCTCAGTGAAATACCAAATTAACTTCCATTTAAAATTCAACTAGAAAAACTATATTTTTTTAGATTTTTAGACTCCTGAAACAACTAACTGAAAACAACCTTCTTCCCCACAAGAACTATAGATCCATATTTCTAGTATATACTTAAAGATTCATGAAACAACTTCAGAAACCTTCCACATCACTGGTAGTTTAAGAGTTTTACAAAGGATTATGCCTCTGGTTTTCTCTCTTTGTTCTCATACAACCTCTCTTTTTTAAATGCAAAGCTTTACAAACACAGTCAAGGGAATCACTATGGGCTAAAGCTGTCCAGCTTCAGATAATAACACTATAGGTCAATTTGACAAGAAGTTCCAGTACTTTCTGGCATAAATTGTTGCATAGATACAACAAAATATTATTCTCAGAAAACTTTAAATTTGTCCATATTTAAGTGAAATATTAATGATTCTAGTTTTGAAACTTAACTGGCAACCACACAACAAGCAAGGGACTATTATAAATATGTTGTGAGGCTGAAGACCACTTCTGACATTCCTGTCAACCGAAAAGCAGAGAACACAAAATCTTCAGTACACAAATATTGTTACAGAAGAGGAGAAAAAAAAATTCAATGACCAGGTGCCATAGAGTCCTTCATGGTAGGTTGATGAGTTCCCTTATGTCTCAAAATCAATATCAAAAGCATTTAAGAAAATAATAAGGAATAATTTGGAAGATTTATTAAAAAGATATTATTTCTAAGTGGCTAACATTGAACATTTGTATATCTGTAAAGTTGCATTACAACATCAAAATCTGTTCTATTGGTTAGATTTTACTAATTCATTACTCACTAAAGGCTAGAATGAAAACCCAAGATTAATTGTTTCTCTCCTATTGGTGAAATATAATCTCCATAGCAACCAAGTATGATGAATCACCAGCTACGTTTGTTCATAGAGGTTTCTATTTAAGCAGGAACTTAAAACTTACCTTTAAATGTGGTGAGGTATAAATTACAAAGAATGATAGAAAGAGGACAATCATCACTGTGCTATCATATGTCTTTTCTTTATAACCTCCTCCATGTTTACAACATGAAGATGGAAGACAGCCTGTCAGCTGGCAGCCTGCTTTCCAGTTTTCCTTATGTATATTTCACTATTTTTCATTATAGTAGCAATCAAAACCTTTGTCAGTATGATTACATTCACATACTAAACCAATTTCCTGGTGTTCCCATCTATGGTGTGTCTATGTCTATTCTCTGTCTTGGCAATGGAGAGATTCAATGGAGATGCACTGACACCAAGCAGTTTTCACAAGGTATTTTTAAATTATTTCTAGGACAGCTGTGACAAAGCAAGATTCCCTGAGTCAGACATAGACTGTGACTAGAAGTAATGGTGTATTTTAACAAATGACCTGCCCAGAGTGTAGTGTGATAGCAAATAATGAAAGAGTATGGAGAAAAAGAAATATTATCCTTTGTTAAGAAACAGAGAGAGAAAAACATAAGTAGGAGACAGCATAATGAAATCTCAAGAAGTTAACAGGAGATTATGCTCATTTAATTCCTCTGGGTATTACTAGTGAAGGGAAAAAAGAATTTGAGACATCTACTTTACTACAAAATGTATTTACATCTTGATTATGCATCATTAACTGATCATATCTCAGGATCCATACCCCAGCAATATATAATACGGTTCAAAATGCAATTCCTCATGGTAATTTGCTATTCCCTATGGACATTAGGTCCTTAGTATGTATCCCAAGGTCCCTTTTGTCTTTTTAACTGGAGATATTTGGCCATTATTACTTTTATGTGTACTCTGCCATTCCAAACTGAGGTTATTACAGAAATGAACTGGGTTTTTTGTGAAGTGCAAATGCAAAAAGATGTTTTCTGAAACTGACAATGATGTCGTAATCATCATTATCTGAACTGCAGAAGCTACCAGGACTTGATGTATTACATTTATAGCAAATGCAATATTCATGGGGAATAACAGATTTGATAGGTATTTTGTTAGTAACTAGTGTGGGACAACAAGTGTAAAAGAGTAGTATAGCATTTGAAACCCATATTACTTGACAATTGCCACAGGAAAAAAGATGCTTATTTTAGGCTTTCCGAACCCCTTTTCTATGTTCTCCAGTAGCTGGCCACACAAAGATGGTGACTACTGTTCAGAAATATGTTTCAAATGCATTCTGAAACCTGTTTATGATTGATTGTCATTAATATTACATTGACTGCTTTCAATGTATTTTAATATTGTATTGATGGAAGACTGAATTTATCAATCCTGTGGCTCGCTTACACTCATAGATACTATGATTGACATAAATAGTAAAGCTGAAGTAGCAGTTGGCTTTTTACACAAGGGTTTCTAAGCTATCCAGGAGCCAATATCACTTACTCTCACATCTCATGTACGTTAAAGTAAGTGAATGTCAAGTTCAAAAGGTGCTACTCCATTCTTCTACAATTTGTGACTAACCAAATGTAGGTTGATTGAAAAACTTCAGTGTAGAAAAAATAGACAGCATAATGGCAATGAAATGTAGCAGCTGTCTGTGTGGACAAGCAGAGGGCTCATTCTACCCTGAAGAACTGTTGTAAGAATTTGTTCAAGTCCAGCTATAGTCTTATTACAATAGAGTAAACCCTGTTGTTAGGGAGTCAGGAAAAGGGGGTGCTGTACCCTGGCCAGCAGCAGAAGAGATCAATGGAAGAATTTTCACGTTGCCCTAAGACATATCATTTACCATCACATAACTGTCTTTCTCTTTTCTCCCTTATGGGTTGTAACTTCTCTAAAGCCATCTGCAGGATATCGGTTTGTTGTTGTTTTGGTTTTTTTTTTTGTTTTGTTTTGTTTTGTTTTTGTTTTTTTTTTTTAAATTAGTGTGTGATTTAAGAAAAACCTGTATCCATATGGAGTGACTTGATATGTTATCTCAGTCTTTCATATTTCGTTCTCTGCATCAAACTTACGGTTAAATATGAACATTTAAAACCTTTTAAAAATTCACTTTTCACTTTTATTTTTTCATAACAAATTGAGCAACTTCTGCCAAAGTTGCAGCTTTAGTAAGCAATTCAGAATGAATGGGACCCAAAACTGACAGAGGTGGAAAGAGGGGGAAAATGAAAGAAAGGGGGTACTTAGCTGATTTCAGCTGCAGCGCTTTGTTCCAAGTATTTGTTTCAATATTAATCTTGGTTTGGAAAAGATCTTTAAAAATTTAACTAATTTAAAAGATTTCATATTGAATCATGACCAGTATTTCCATACCTCAGCTGTGAACAAAAAGGAAATTATCTCTCACTTGAGATCATCAATATACTATCAAACAGGGAAAGCCTTGTCTAGCAATACAAGCAATAGTAGAAATGGAAGTAAAATCCACTTAATCATAACAATATTATTTGGAAAGTACCTCTAGAGTCTGTAGTGCAGCCTCCTGCTCAAAGTTGGTTTATCAACAATTCAATTCAGCTGGAATTTTATCTAACAAAGTTCTGAAAAGTTCTAAATTGAGATACCACTACCTGTTCCACTGCAGCACTACTGTACTAGTGTAAATGTTTTTGCCTAACCTCCAAAATGAACGCCTCATGACACACCCTGAGGCTATTGCTTCTTGCTTATCATCTGCCATTGAAGAGGAGAGTTAGTATCCAACACCTCTATTACACTTTTAGGTAGCTGGAAGCCCTTCTAGGCAACTCTTCTCTGGACTAAACAAGCCAGATTTCCTCAATCTCTCCTCAAGGGACATGTACATTGAAGCTTCGTGTATCCATTGAAGCAGCCCTCCAATGGACCCTCTCCAGCTACTCAACACTGTTCTCTAAGAAGGCAGTCAAACCTGGACACTGTAGTCCATGTATGTCTTCACCAGCGCTGAATAAAGGAGAGTAAATTCTTTCAAATCTACTAGTCATGCTCACCCTAAGGAACTCCAGTGGTTTGTCTTCTTTAAGATGAGAATAAATCACTGATTCATACTCAGTTTGGCATCTAAAAGAAGATCCACATCCTTTTCAGTGAGGCTGTTTCTCAGCCAGTCAGTTCCCAGCCTGTCATCCATTGATTATCCTACCCCTGGTATAGACCCTTGGACGACTTCTGTGCTGAAATAAATAGGTTTCTCATGGCCCAACCCTCAAGTTTCTCAAGGTCTCTCTGGATTGAAGTTTGACCATTTGGTATGTCAGTATTTTCACCCCATTTGGTGCGCTCCGCAGATCTGATAAAAGCACAATCTGTTTCATTACCCAGGTCAGCAATGAATATATTCAATAACCTGGGCCTCAGTATTGACCCCTGGAGCACTCTGCTTTTTCCCAGCAGCCAAATATATGTTCATCCATTTGTTACTACATTTTAAACTTGAAGATCTAGCCAATGTTCAGTCCACTTAATTATCCATATTTCCAGTCCATATTTCATGATCTTCCAAGGGAAAATACTGTGACAGATGGTGTAAAACTCTAAATAAAATTAAGATATATTGCTTTCACCACTCTTTCTGCTTCCCCTCCCTCATTTCAATGTAGAAAGCAATTATGTTAAGCATGATTTAGTCTTCATAAGTCCACGCTGACTATTCCTGACTTTCTGTTTGCCCAGACAGCCAAAATTTAGACAGATATTAACAGGATGTGAAACTACTTCATGCAGAAACTTACTAAAACCAGGACGAATTTACCACTCATTGCCAAAGAGTGGACAATCCAGACAGGTTCTAAATACTGGGAAGTGATAATTAAACCATGAAATCTATAATGGATTTCTGAGATGTGACTATTAATATAGGATTGTTAAAATGTATATCACCTGAGAGAATACTTTAATGCTAATTAAGTTTTATAGCACACCATAATTCTAATGACTCATGGCTCAGTTACAAGAAGGAAGAACATTGGCTAACACAGGCAGTTACTCATGCTAACTCCATCACTCAGCTTAGAATCAGAAATCGTTTATCACTACCATTAATTATGAGCTCAATTCTACCCTTTCATCTTAAAATTCCCTTTTTAAACACAGTTTCACACATATGATTGTATAGAAGGAAAGTTTTTCCAGGCAAGCACCCTAGCTGCCATTCACAGATAAAATTAAGTCATATGATTGCATGCATACTCTTCTGCATGAAAAGCTATTTTTGTCTTAATCTGGGTAGTCCACCCTGTAAGGCTACCATTTCTCCTATAAGAGTGAAGTTAATGAGCAACAATTAGAAAGCAGGTGTTCAAGTACTGCTTTACAAAGCTTTCTGACTTTGAACAAAAAAATTGCAATCTTATGCTGCTTCATGGATGGTTCCAGAGATTTTGCTCTGATTTCACAGTGCAGGCCCTGGAGCTTCTTTATTTTTTTCACTTGTCCACAGGTGAGCCTGCATATGGACAGAATTACATCATAGCACATCATAGGTAATCTTACTGGCAGTTGCAGGTATTGAGTTCTTTTCCAAACAGCTTAGCTATTACTCTGATGATGCACAAGCTTCTCTGTAGCCCATCGGTATAACTCTCTGGCAGCTCACAAAGGTAATTGGTAGATCTGGGCAAAATCTGGGGATGACCACTTTGAAATAAGGGTGACAGCTTTCGGAGCAGAAATATGAAGCAAAGTGAGAAAGAACAAAGGGCTGCAGTGCATGACAACTACATTAATACAAAAATTAATACACTCTTTTTCTAAGGGGAAATAAAACTATTGAAGTAAAATGTACATTTTTCTCATTACAGAACGGTGTCAGAGATTCACTGCAGTGTGAGCATATGCTGAAAAGAGCATTCAAGCATCAAACCTCCAGCACAGAGTTTAAATCTCTTAGTCTTCAAGTATAAGCAAAATGGGTTTAAGTGACCACATGGCAAGACCAGCCAGGTCAGAATACATAACAATACAGACAGCAGCAGAACAGCAGCATGTCAAGTTCCAGAAGGAGAATATCTAACATTCAGACAATAAAGGGCCTTATGGCAGACGCTTGGTTTTAGCATTTTTTAGCTTGGATAATTTTTAAGAATTTCAGACTTTTTTCTCCATTGGCAGAGGAAAGAAAGCACGGGAATTCTGATCAGAGCAATTTCCAGCATTAAGAGAAAGCTTTGCAGAATGGATTCTGTGGGCAGGAAAACATTGTATTTCAGAAGCATTCGTATATTTAATCTTCTAGAATATATCAAAAGGACCTACCCCAGAAGCCTTTATTTGCCAGTTTTGTAATCATTTAAGAGGAAAGTTTTACATGTAAAAAAATGTGATGGTTTCTTTTAAAAGGGATCCAGAAGTTCATTCATTTTTCTAATCATCCTCTCTAAAGCTTTAAATATATAGTTAATTGAGCAAGACTTTGACATTCCAGTTGCAGCAATGTTACAAGATGTTCCTGTGAACAGGCTGTCAGAAAGAAAAAAAAAAAAAAAAAAAAAAAAAGAAAAAGAGGGGAAAAAGGAGANAAAGGAGCAGAGTGATGAAGACAAATAAAATTCAAGTAAGAGATGTGATGAAAAGGTTTGAGACAGAAAATGATCCAGAGTTGGAAAAGGCCTTTCAAATATTTGTGTTCTTTTCAAAGACAAGGAAGTGAATAAAAATCTAAGTGAAAAAGTGTAAGGGAAAAAGGTTTGATTAAAGTAATGATGACTCGAGCATGAAACACACTATTAGTTAGACATTGAGATTTACATTTGTTACGCTTTGCAGAGACTCTAAATTACACTGGGAAATCAAAAAGATAACAGAAATTACCATTAAAAATTCAACTCTGATCATAACAATGTTTACAAATTTAGACAATAACACAATCAATTGCTTTACTGATGCTAGCACACATATTCAATATGATTGCCACCATTTACATGACTCATCAGCATTAGTCTACTAAATTTTCTATCAATAAGAAAAAGACACTATTCAAATAAATACTTCATTTCAAATTTTCAAATGGAGAAAGACACAGATAGCTAGTCTGAACCAGATTCTCAAATTGAACATGTGCTTTTGCATATTTTTTCCCCCAAATGATTGAGACAAGATCCCCCATCCACATCTCAATCTCTTCTGTCTCAGAGCTCTCTCCAAAAAAATGAAGAAATCAGTGGAAAAAACTTAATGAGGAAAAATATTTTTTTTTTTAAATTTCCTCTATACATTCTAACAGAATAAGTATACGCCATTGCAAATGACTTTGGAAAAAGGGACTTACCCTGAGTTTTGTGGAAGAGATAAGACTACTATTTCCTAGATGCTACCATGTCATTACCACTCATTCTACCACACTGCTCTACTCTGTTCTCCCACAACTTCCAGTGACCACGACTCATATGTACATTTTCTCACCTCCCCTCCAATTAATTTGAACAATTTCCTGAAATATTACTTCTCAAGAACACTTGTCAGCAAAAATCCACTTAACTGGTAGTTCAGAAGACTTATTGCCATTCCACAGATACTTCTTCAGAGCAACTGCAAGCTGTACCTGCACAGACCTTTGGTTTTCATCTTCGAAACATGTCACGCTAACCCTTTTCATACATCATGCCATACAAAGATCTTGTGCATTGATTTGGAAAAAACATGTTATAAACATGGATATGGGATTACTTAAGCTTTCAAGTTTATTTAAAGTATGAATGACAGAAGAACCTGGATGATTTAATCCTCTATGCTGATATTAATCGATCAGTGAAAACATTACTGCTCAAGCTAGCAAAATGCATGTGGCTACTCATTTTTAGAGACTATAGTGGTCAGATGGACCAGCATAAGGCATTTTTATTACCCACTTATTAGAACTCACTTTATGGTACATGTAGGTTCCTTATTCTCATTTCTACTGTTCTTCATTGTGACAAGCCATTTTTTCCTACTAATTAAAAATTAAGCTCCAGGCACACAGAACCCAAACTTTTGAATAGTGATTTTTTTCAACAAATAAATGTCTAATTTCTTAAGATATTTGTACTTTCATTAAGGACACTTTTAAAGATGGTTTTCTCATAAACTAACATATCCAACAATTACTAGAAGATTGTACTTTTCCTTCTTTAAGGGAAAGTTCCAGATACAGTGTAAATGCCTTCTATTCTTACATAATCTTCCATACTGCTTAGTACTAGTAATCTCCCATCTGGAGTAGTGTGCACAGTACTATGCATCATATAGAAAATATGGCACCAAAGAAAGAATATAAATTTTTAAACTTATTAGGAAAAGCAAAAACATGATAGAAAATAAATATCTTCTATACTCAACAAGAGAAGGGACAGTCAAGATAAGATGTCACTTCTTCAGGGTTTTGAGTAAATTTACATATAGGCACTAACAGCTGTAGAGTGAGGAGCACTGAAGTAAGTTCCTGGGTACCAGATAGCATTGTCTCCAAATTCTAGAGATTTTTAAACACATTAGATAACATTGCCAGGAGTATTGAGCTACTTGACCTGTCTTTAATATCCTGCTTGACAGGGCTTTTTATTTCATTATTTCTTTTTTTTTTTTTTTTTTTTTCTAATTAAAGTGGCCTGTAGGAAAAACAAGCCCAGGCTGCAGGTTAGAAACAATAATTTTTATTTATGTTTATTTTTATGTAGGCAATGTNGACAAAAAAATAAAAAAAAAAAAAAAAAGACTAAAAAAAAAGGGGGCATTTTATCCAGATAATAAAGCCCAGTTCTCTTAAGGTGACCAATTTAAAGTCTTAGAACATCGTAGAATGACTATCATCAAATGCATCAAATGATCCCTCGCTTTTGAAAAAACAGCTAAGTACTCTTAACACTCCAAGCACTTCTACCCCAAATAGTTTCTTGTAATTCCAGGTGAGCACATCAAAGAATCATCTTCAGAAACTAATCAAACACCACCTAGGATTAAATATTACACCTATAGTTCAATTAATTTATTTTATTAAAGACTGATGAGATTCCACTTGGTAATATGCACCATAAGAGCTCAAATATTAAACTGCTAAGTTCTGTGCCTTCTATTATTCTAATACTTCAGAATATCTACCTCTTTCTATATGAAATCCTAGCTTATTAGTCTCCTTTCCTGCCAATACAGTAAAGCAAGTCTTAGATAAAATGATTCCCAGAATATTCACAGAAGAATTTTACAAATTACATCTTTCAATTCTGATACTTCCAGTTTCAACACAAGCTGTTATATCTATTGTAGTCAATCCAGTACACATTTTGAGGTCAAAGCTGGGGAGCTCTATATTCATATATAGAATATTCAAATATTCAAGCTTCAGAGTCACCTGCATGGGTCTATTAATTATAGCATTCACATATTTATTTTAATGTTGAAAGAAAACAGTAAAACTTAGTTGTTCATAGATTACCACAACCATCTTGATTTCATATATGCCACATTTTTCAGTGTTCTGTATAAAAAATATATATATATTATGGAAGCAAAATTCAGGCAGCTCCTTTTATGAACTTCACAGTATCATAGAATTGTATAATCATAGAATGCTTTAAATTGGAAAGGACCTTAAAGATCATTGAGGTCAAACCTCCCTGCCTTGGCCAGGGACACCTTCTACTAGATCTGGTTGCTCAAAGACCTATCTGGCCTGGTCTTGAACACTTCCAGGGATGGGCTATCCACAACTTCTCTGGGCAACCTGTTCCAGTGTCTTACCAACCTCATAATAAAAAATTTCTTCCTTATATCTAATCTAAATCTCCCCTCTTTCAGTTTAAAACCACTATCCCTTGTCCTATTTCTACACTCCTCAACAAAGAGTCTCTCGCCATCTCTCCTGATGGTACTGGAAGGCTGCTATAAGGTCTCCCCAGAGCTTTCTCTTCACCAGGCTGGACAACGCCAACTTTCTCAGCATCTTCATGGCCCTCCTCTGGATCCACTTCCAACAGGTCCATGTCCTTCCTGTGTTGAGGACTCCAGAGATGGACGCAGTTCTCCAGGTTGGGTCTCACAAGAACAGAGTAGAGGGACAGAACGACCTCCTCGGACCTGCTGGCCACACATGCAGCTTAGGATGCAGATGGATTTCTGGGCTGCGAGTGCATGTTGCTGGCTTATGTTAAGCTTCTTATCCACTAACACCCCCAAGTCTTTCTCCTCAGGGTTGCTCTCAATCCATTCTCCACCCAGCCTGTATTTGTTCTTGAGATTGTTGCAATATATATTTGATCATATATTTATGATCATCTGAGGGAAATCTAGTTATTCTGCTGTTAACAGTGGCTATACCCATTTGAGGCAGTGGTAAGTAATACAAAACCAGTCAGCTGTTGGGAAGATGACAAATGAAATGGTCAAATATAAGTCTGAATACATTGTCTTTAAATATATTTACTAAGTTCTAAAAAACATTGCATAAAATGAAAATCAACCCTTTTTTTAGAAAATAATTTTGTTAACTTCAACTCTAACTGAACACTTTAAGATTAATTACAAAAGGGTATGTAAGTAGTTTATTGGTAGCTGTCATTTCACTGCTGGAGGAGGCAATTTGGTTTATTGTCATTCTAAATTTCTGGTCCAGTCTCCTGTCACTGCTAATAAGACAATGTAGTCCTATACTTTTTTTAAGATGTCATTATCTCAAATTACCCATCACTATTTTGAAGGAAATCATACACAAAGAAATTTTAACTTCTGTATATTATTATAAAGCCCTTCAAAATTAAAGGCCCTGTGGTTCACCTTATAAAATGCAGGAAGTGATAATTGCTCACATTTCTGTAGTTTCATCAGACACACAAAAACCAAAAAGTCCGTCTAATGATGACATTGAATGGGTGACTCTTCACTATTTATTTGTGCATGTTATTTTCCTCAAACAACGAAGGAGGAAGATTGATATGTATTCACTTCCTGTCCATTTTGTTAGATAAAAGCAAATAATTTTGAAGCAGAAAGGACAATTATTATATCAAATAATTCAGCAATAATGTAAAATTACTACATCTACACAATATTCAACATTTCTTTGCCAAACATTCCTCTGTTTTTTTATTCATTGCTAAGTAAATCCATGGAATGAATCATCAAGCTGATTAACATACATACTATTTTTTCATGCCTTTCTGAACAATTTCCTTGTTAAGGCAGGTAAAATAAAAATTTCATTAACATTCCTAGTCCAAAGAGACCGATATTATCTCTTATTTTGCTACTCAGCCCATTCCATTTAGAAGAAGTCATAGGATGAAAAACAGAGTAAATTAAGAGGGTGCTCCAGAACCTCTGCACTACACAAAAGTATCTACAAAGCTTGATTTCAGAGCATGTCCATCTCCATCCTGTCTTTTATCAGAAAAGCACTAAAGCTACCAGCTAACTTATTTCCATTAAATCTATTAATCCATACTTCTATTAATGTGTTAATGCATACTTCTATTAGGTAGAATTTAAGACTGTGTAGTTATGTTTACATTGTTGCATTATTTCTATTAGCTTTAAGAAAGTAAATCGTCATAAATCCTTACATGCTCAAAATTTTTATTTTAAAATGACACCTACAGTTTTAATTAAAAGATTCAAGAAAACAATACTAACCTAATGAATGGTTACAGAACCCTTTCTACCTCTGGGTAAAAAAAAAAAAAAAAAAAGGTAGAGAAAGAAACTAAAAAGTTGTACAAGCAGACACAACCAATTAATAACAAAACAGAAGGGAATGTTTGGTCAACCTCATGGCCTTCTATGATGTAATGAATGGCACAGTGGATGGTGGGAGAGAGTTGGGTATTGTTTATTCTAACTTCAGCACCCCATTCAGCACAGCCTCCCATAAATTTCTCACAGAAAAACTATTGAAGTACAAACTAGATTAGTGAATGGTGAGGTGGGTTGAAAACTGGCTGAACTTCCAGGCTCAAAGGATAGAGATCAGTGGTACAATGTCCAGTTTGAAGCCAGTCACTGGTTGTGTGCCCCAGGAGTCAATACTGTTTAATGGGGTCAATACTGTTTAATCATTTCATTAATGACCTGGATGATGGGAGAGTACACCCTCAGCATGTTTGAAAATAACACAAAATTGGGAGAAATTGCCAACAGAGGAAATTATTTTGCAGCCATTCCGGGGACCTCAGCAAGTTGGAGAAATAGGTCAATAAGAATGTCTTCAAGTTCAACAAAAGGAAATACGAGGCGCCAATCCTGCAGGCCCCCAGTACTATCAGAATCTTGACACCTACACCCAATAAAATAGCACATTAGCTGTTTGACAACTACTGCTTCTTTCTGGAAGACCTTAAGAAATTGCTCTCCAAGCACTAACTTGTCAGGGCAAACCCCTGCATTCCTAGGGATTCATTACTGTTTGGAAAAGAGCCAGTTCACAACAGAATATTGTCAAAACTAACCCTTATTCACTTTATTTTCGAAGAAGTTATTATCTGTCATCTCACAATACATGCTTTAGAGTCATCTGGTCAGCTTTTCTAATCCATAGCACCATATTGTGAGTATTTAACTTTAAAGTAACACATTATATTTCATAATGATAGATTAGACTTTCAAGACACTTTGGTCATGGAACAAAACTTACTTCTTTTCATTCATAAACCATTGTCAACTGAACAACAGAGAGCTCCATGGATATTCCTATCTAAAATCTGCATAAAATGTGTTCGACTTCAAACATCTAAGATTAATTTATATTATTTCAAATTACCTTAAAGATAAATTTTATCTAAATATTATATATTTTTCACCTAATATATAAAAAATAAACATGCTTTAAATATCTATGATGTTAAGGAAAGCATTTAGGCCTAGAACACTGAAGTGGGGAAGCATCAACTGTTATTTATTGTCCAATTTCAAATTCAATATAAAGGTGTAGTCAAATATTTACACATAATTAGAGAGGGATGGTTTCAATGCAGTAGTAAAAAGCATCATTTGGGGAGATGCGCAGAGAAACATGCACAGAGAAATATTTTGAAGTATTGACCTAATGTTTACTTGTATTCATATTGTAGTGCAGCTAAGGCTGTTTTGCCGTATCTCACTTGGATGCCCTCTCAACTTGAGGGCCTCACACTTTTTTCATTAAAATCAAAACAAACCAGAGAAAAGCTATCACAGAAATTCAAACCTACAAATGAGCAACCAGCAAGTGATCTTCACTATACTCACATTCGGAAGTCCAAATTATTATTTTAGTCTGACATTTAATTGCTGCAATTTATTATCAGTATTTTATGTAAAACACAAATAGTCATAATATATTCTTAACACACATGCTAGTAAATGCATATCCACATATGCACAGAATAAAATAAGCAACAAATATCCTTGTTTTTTCTTGAAAACAGCTGTAGTGTATAATCATATTTCAGAAAAATAAACATTTAAGTACCATAGTGCCAGGGTGATGAGGCTGTACGTTTCTCTTAGCTTAAAAATCATAAAAATATAAAATAAAAACACTTTTCAAGGAAAAAAAATATACAGCATTACTAAAAATGCTGGGTAGAATGGAGTGAAGCTCAAAATTGTTAATCCTTTTTCTGGTACTTTTTCTTCAGTGTGAAAATTTGGGGCTGAAATTAACTGAAATTTCTTAGTCTCAGTGTTCTAGCAATTTCTCAATAAAGATATTTTCTTCTGTCACTTTTATTTAATCCCTTCTTTTAAAAGAAAATGTCTAAGTACGTTTCTACTATTGTCCATGCTAACAAAAACCCAACAACCTACAATTGCTTCCTGAACTTTGTATTGTGCAACAAGAAATTAAGTGATCAAGTCAAATGTAAAGAGAATTACTGAAGAACCGCAAGTATAATCTCATAAACTTTAATGGCTATCATAAAGCCTTGTATGTGCTCCCCCCCTCTCTCTCTTTACATATCCTTATAAATAGTTAGGTCTGTCATGGTATTCTAACTGTAAAACAGTGACATAAAGTAATCCACTGTTACACTAGTCCCAAGTAAGTCAATTTATAGACATCATTACTTCCAGTAACTTTCCTGGCTTTGCTTACTTTATGAGTCTATAAAACACATCAACTTAAGCTTTAAATGAAAATAAAAATTCTAAGTACTTTAACTTTTGTTGTCTAGAATGAGGTGAAGAAAGCCCAGACAAGCAAATTTTTGAGCAAGGTTTTTTCAGAGGCATATAAGTAAAGTGGATCAGCTGTAAATTACCATACCCCACCTGCCAAATAACTTGCTTTTTCTTCCAGTCCTTACTACCCCTGAATAAAACCTCAAGAGTAGGTGGCAAGACCTTGGGACTCTCTCCAAGGCAGATCAGAGAGACAGAATAGAAAACAAAGGTAATCTGAAGTATCTGATCTTTTCAAGTGTATTGTCAAGGAACACGCAGCCCAGGGGCGAAAAAAGATATTTTTCAGTTCAAATTCCAAGGTCAACACGAAAGTTAAAGACAGATGGACTACTCTATTAGAGAGACAAGTAGGTGATGAACCTGCCAGCTCTCCATGAGGATGGAGGCAGGTCACTTCCAAGAGAATGCACTTACATGATCACAACCACAACACTGTGTTTGTCTGCTATTCACCATTACTATCAGCCAGTCCATATTTATATTTGGCCCTAGCAAATTAATATAGCAGCTTGCATTTTGTGGCTACTTACCTTCCTTTTTCACCAGTTACCATGCATGTCTTAAATTACCACAAATGCAGTGTTTCTGCTGACCTATACAAATACTTTGTGCTTGCCTGACAGCAGTCTATGAATCCTCCATTTTACGCATGTGTTAAATGTCCTGTCAGCTCTAGGCTGACTGGGCAAGTGTTAGACCACCACCAGCTCAGAGAATTTTTTTATTCTAGGTAGGAATGTACCCTGTGGTTTCTCTAAGTAGACAGAAAAAAATGACTGAAGTCCAAAAGCAATTTTTTCCAGATTAGAGGCATGTACAAAGTATTTTAGTTAAGGTAAAGTCTAAATATATATCTATGTCTGCAATTCATACTGATGTAGTAGGAAGATCACGTGGTAACATGAAATTTTGCAAGTTGTGGGATTTATATCTAAAGTCTATAGGAAGAGAAGTAAAGTTATCTTGGTACCAGTGATCAAGGTAGAAATTTAACGTATAATATTTAAATTAAAATAAACCCTCATTTGAACAAGACCAGAAAAAAAATATCTAGTAGCTGGTGGTTTTCATTGGAACTCTCAATCCAACTAGATCTACAGCAGAAGAATGTTAAAAACACCAGAGACAGTGTATCTGTGCATGCTACATAGAAAAAAAAAAATCTAACAGCCTTCAAGTGTTATTCTCCCTCAAAAGAATTAAAATATGATTTCGTTGATTTCAGGATCGAAGAATGCAGTTGAGGAATGGAAAAGACAAAACTCAAAAGTTGAACATGCATGTGAAGGAATCGCCTTGGCCAGTATCAAAAAAGAATGTCAGCCCTTTGGAGTCCCAGCTCCAGAGAACAGGACATTAACACTGAATGAGACATACCAGGGGACTGAAAGTCATTGTCTTGGCATTGTGAAGGAAGCACAGGCAACACAAGATATTTAGTGAGAACATGGAGTGCTAGGAGATTGAGAAGACCAAAGAGACAGATCCAACAGTATCAGATTCAACAATAAGAAATTGAATGCTATGAAAAATATATGAAAATGTTCTCTTGTTTTCATATACCTCCTAGGAGCCAAAAGAAGACCGCACAGTGAATCCCACTATGGATTCATAGAAGTTTAATTTTTCTTGAGCATCAAATTCTCACAGATAATATAAGTTTTTAAGATGGACATCTTATCACCTGAATAAAGAAAAAAGAACTCAGATTATCTACTCTCAGTTTTGAAAATGTTGTTTTTCAGTTTAGCTGAAAAAAGTACTACATATCTACCTGATATTTCACTCTGCAGAAAAAAAAAAATCCACACAAAAAAAAACCCACCAAAAAAATCCCCAGTGAGTAATTAAGATTTAAACAAAGCAAGTGATTTTCTTGCAGAAATAAGACAGGCTTTTGAATTAGTACTAACTAAAGCTGTGCTTTAACCTTGGTAAATTTTGTTTTGCCAATGATGTTGTCATAAAGGTTGCCTTAGGTTATAATCACTCCTTTCTTTTTCTCCTCTAATCATTTGTCACAAACCAAAATGGGGAATAGTTTCAGATTCTAAAGAAGGAGTTTCCTGCTAAAGTTTTAAAAGGCTCTTTCTACAAATAACGAGGAATGAACAAGGCAATTTGAGTGTCATACAATGTATCTAGTGAATTCATGAGTGTATATAAACTGTAAAGAAAGAGATTAACGCTTTACTGGAAAACACAATATGGCAGTTAAAAGTTCTTTTTTTTTTTTTCACCAGAATCTGTAATATAAATATGTTTTAAATTATGTAAAAGAACACAGCATTCTAAAAATGTTGAATTATTTGAAGAGATACTATATCAACAATTATACAAGTATATAATGCATTATATTTATCCGTGTTTAAAATGTAAAGAATCCTCCAAGACTAGTTAAAAGTTCAGGTATAGCTCTGGAGATTACTACATCTGATGCCAGCAATAGAATTGTAGATTATAGCAAAGCTGAATAAAGTGATTATATAAGCAGAAAAGTAAGATTATTTACTACCTTTTGTAAAATATGTCAAAAGAAGAAAAATTAGTAATGTTTTTCAAAAAACCATCCCCTCCCACTGATTCTATAATTTAAATGTCTTTTCTAAGACAGAAAGTTCACAAAATCCTTGACAATATCATGATAAATATTTGACCTATCTGAAATTTTCTGTTATTACAACACATATAATTTACTTTAATAAGAATGGTGTACATTTTAGTTTTGGCAAAAAAAAAAATTACTCAATAGTACAGTTTTTAAAGTATCATATATTTCATTTCTCTTCTTATGAAGATGCCAAATATATATGTATAATTAGCTGGAAATGAAAGGTAGATCTATGGTAAGTGAACTGATAATATTGTGTTCTAGGGATAAACATTATACAATGTTCTAGATGCATTCACAGAATTAACCTCCACCATTTTTTTCACGCTTCCTATTTCTTGTTGTAGCAGCTTTCTACAATGTCTACAAGAGTGCACAGTACTCAAGGATTTGTTATTTATTCACACCTTTTTGTTTATTTTCTGATTTATTCACACCTTCCCCAAATCGTTCTTCATTACACAGTGAGGAGAACATTTTTTAGTGAAGTATTACTTCACATTGGGCTATTTCAGTAAAATAAACTAGGTTATCTCTTTTCAATCTAAACTACTTGGAAGAGTGGTAGAAATCTAGAAAAAAAAAAAAA
>VXBJ01007104.1:243101-287823 GCA_013400055.1 Nycticryphes semicollaris
AAAGATTGTGTTTGCTATTTCCTGTTAATTGTCAAAGACTTAGTTCCTTAAGACAAAACTTAAGGAAGGTCTGGCAGTATTGCAAAAATTCAGAAGATAAAAGTTATGTTCATTGTCACAATTTATGAAATTACTGATAGTCCTGAATAAGCATACCAGACCAAAACAAATAAAACCAAAACAAGAGTTCCTAATTGCAAAACACACCCAAATACATACATTTTAATAACAAAATACTGGGCTCTTTCTTATTTAAATGGTATTTATGTACTCTTTGATTTTAGTGTTTTCATTTTCAAACTGAGCAGAACATCCTGAAGACAAAGAAAATTATTTTTCCATGCTTATTCTTACCTTCTAATTTAAGAAAAACACACCAGTGCCATTGAGTTTATTACAGTAAGATGACTAAGGCTATTGATGTGAGAACTGGGTTTCATTCTCATTTCTGTATTCTTCCACTAAGAATAATAATCAGTTCTGTTTCCCCATTCCTCAACACCACTCACATTGGAATTTTATCTAAAATCTCCTCCAAATGTGACTTCCAAACAAGCATTCTTTTCAAAGAGTGGAAAGAGTAGTTTTTCTGTAACTTTCATAGCTGAAAGAATTTACCTGTGCTCTAGTATATTGAACGTACATTGCATTTGCACAGAAATTAGTTCATAATTTTAGCAATCGTTTTTGAAAATGTCAAGTTTTAGCATGAATACTGGTGTCATTTCAGACTACATATAAGGAAGAAATTTTTGTACAATGATGGTGGTGAATCGCTGGTACAGGTTGCCCAGAAAGGTTGTAAATATCACAGAATCACAGAATCTTAGTGGTTGGAAGGGACCTTTGAGATCATCGAGTCCAACCACATGAAAAAAACAAAAAAAAAACCAAACAAACAAACAAAAAAAAAAACCCAAAAAACCCAAAAANTCCAAACTAAACATGCCCAGTTCCCTCAGCCTCTCCTCGTACGACTTGTTCTCCAGACCCCTCACCAACTTGGTGGCTCTCCTCTGGACACGCTCCAGCACTTCAATCTCCTTCCTGTAGTGAGGGGCCCAGAACTGAACACAGTACTCGAGGTGAGGCCTCACCAGTGCCGAGTACAGAGGCACGATGACTTCCCTACTCCTCCTAAATATCCCATTTAGGGCTCTGAACAACCTGATCTAGTTGAAGATGACCATTAAAGCTCATTTCCAACTTAAACTATTCTATGAATCTATGGTTTCTGAAAGAAATGCTTGTATAGAAACTCATGTTTATGTCAACTTCTCACTCTTTCAAAATTAATTCTACAGCCACAGAGACAAATTAATTGCTGTCCTGGTTCTGGCGGGGATACGGTTAATTTTCCCCAAGGATTTGGCAGGAGACACAGTTATTCTGTACTTGGATGGGGGGAGGGGACGTGAAAACACTGTGGGAGAGCGGGCTGGGGCATCCCAGTCCGGTCAGTGAGCAGTGGTACCATATTCATGTTTGTACATCCCTCTATCAGTGCTATTCTTGCCATTTTCCTATTCCATTTGCTGTTTTGAGGCAAACTGCCTTTGTCTCAACCTACGAGTTCTGCCTTTTTCTTCTAATTCTACCCTGCCACTGGGGCAGGGGGTGAGAGAGTGACTGCGTGGTTCTTTGTTGTAGTCTGAGGTTAAACCACAACAATCAGCAGTCTCAGTCTCATGATTTTCACTTGAATTTGACCTAGGCAGAGTGTTTCTATCCTAGATTTATTATACATTATTGATTACTGAAATGAGGTTTTACTGTCTTTTGGAATATGATGCAACAGTAAACACATTTCTTGTTTCCAATTAAAACATTACAACTGCAACTGTATGAACATCAGATCATTTGGAAACAGGAATACAATTTTGTGCACATTTACACTATATGTAACATAAGATACAGGCATAGTCTGTGTCTCAGCTCTTTGTGAACAGACAGAATGAGTATGTACCTACCCTTACAGTTTTAAATAGGACCCGCTTCATTTCAGACTGCCCTCACTTGACACATGTTATGTCACTCCTTGACACACAGCTGGAATAAGAAGAAAAAAAAGTTTCCATTGTAGGTAAAGTTCTCATATAGAAAAGAAGAAATTTCACTCCAAGAATTTGCTAATGTAGAGGAGGGAGCAGAGCAGAACAATCCATTGTCTTCCGACCTTGTCTGGCTCCACTTGTCCCATGTAGGACCACAGTTAGTGGTCAGCATAAAAGTAAACTAAGAGAGCTCTCAGGCATCATGAGATTCATTCAGCGCCATGTTTCCAAACCAGAGTCTCATTTGCCTCTCTCTGCTGCTCATTCCACTTTTTGCTATGATACTGGCTTGTTGTTTTCACCTTTTCAGGTTTTTTTTCCTCTTCAGGTCCTTCCCTTTTCTTTTGCCTTCTTCTGTTTTCATGTCCTTCATCTTCTTAGCATTCTCTTCCCTTGTTCACCCTTCTCTTGAGAAGCAGGTGTGCTTGGCCCTCTCCCTGAGCTCTGCAGTAACTTCTTGTGCACGAGGTTATACTTTGCTAGGACAGTGGCCGCAGTTTTGCAGCTGGGAAAAGTAGGCAGGAGACACCACCAGGAAAAAATTACCCACAGCTTGCTCTGCAACCCTTGAAACAATCTTCACATTTAGAAAAAGGAAAATGAGCACTAGGACAAACATCACATCAAGTTTCTTCAGATGAGTTAAGGCTTCTGCTTATTCTTTAACCTCCCGCTTCATCTGAGTAGCCACAGCCCCCCACCTCCAGAGAACGAACAATGTCTGCAATCACTTGGGCAAAGCATCTCCCTTCTAGCCTTTGTCCTGGACAAGTCTCTGGTCCCCTAATAACAGTTTTTACTGCGAAACCCTCCCTTCTGCAATACACAGTTGGATGTGGGGATGCTGCAGAGCACATGCCTGCTCCTGACAGAGATATTGCAACAAGACCCTCTGTATCCATATTTTGGTACTTCATTCTTGGGTTCAGACCCTCCTCTTAGCCCCTGCAGGCAGATCTTTGCTGCAAAGTGAAGGACAGGCAATACTGGGAGGTCTTTGTCTTTACCACCTGGACTGTTTTTCATGACTGCTGTTCTTCACACACCAGAGACACGCCAGTACACTGCAAGAATATTTCTGGGTCAGCATCTGATATGTGTCAGGGCTTCACATACCACCTCCTGAAAAATATATATGATCCGCTGCAGGGAGTATTGTTTTACTGTGATCCACAGTAACACAAGCAGAGAAAGCAGAAAATGACAACAGCATGACTTCCTAAAATTACAGTAGTAGTAACCGATGGCAGAGAAACGCTTTAGTATAACTTTTCTGCCGCAGGCACTAGTGTGGTAACCTCATTTTTGTAAGACAAGCAGAAGGAAAACACAGCATTTGCCCACACCATGAGGGCTCAGAGGCTCATGGGATACCTTTCAAGCTCTAACTACCATATAGATATATGGACATCTTGCAGACAGCATTGCAAACTAACAACAAGTCACAGTAATACTCAGGGATACGAACAGTTAGTAACTGCTTTCAGCTCAGTGATTCACCTCATAAAGAAAAAGAAATGTGTAAGTCATACCCATGGAATCATAGAATAGTTTTAGGCTGTAAGGGATCGTAAAGATCACTGAGTTCCAACCCACCTGCCATGGACAGGGACACCTTCTGCTAGACCAGGTTGATCAAAGCACCATGCAGCCTGGCCTTGAGCGCTTCCAGGGATGGGTCATCCACAACTCTGGAAACACATTCCAGTGCCCACCACCCATGCAGTAGATAATTTCTTCCTTATATCTAAACTAAATCTACCCTCTTCCAGTTTAAAGCTATTGTCCTTTGTCCTTGTGTGACCATCCAGCCAATTCCTTATCCACCAAGTGATCCACCCATCAAATCCATGTCTCTCTACTTTAGAGACAAGGATGTCATACAGGTCAGTGTCAAACAGTGTCCAGGTAGCTGATTTCAGTCGCTCTTTACTTACCACCAACACTCTAACTCCACCATAGAAGGCCACCAGATTTGTTAGACACAATTTGCCTTTAGTGAAGCATGTTGGCTGACACCAATCACCTCTTTATTTTCCATGTGCCTTAGTATAGTTCCCAGGAGATTCTGCTCCTTGATCTTACTGGGCACAGAGGTGAGACTGACTGGCCTGTAGTTCCCCGAGTCTTCCTTTTTCCCTTTTTGAAAATAGGGGTTAAGTTTTCCCTTTGCCAGTCAGCAGGAACTTCACCAGACTGCTACAGCTTCTCAGATATGGTGGATAGTGGCTTAGCAATTTTATCTACCAGTTCCCTCAGAACCCCCTAGATGAATCTCATTAGGTCCCATGTATTTGTGCACCTTCAGGTTCCTCAGATGGTCTTGAACCTGATCTTCTATAGTAGGCAGAGAACTCCCTACCTTTGCTTTCTGTGACTCGGGTGGCATGGCCAGAGCACCTGTGATGAAGATTGAGGCAACAAGCTTGTTGAGTACCTCAGCCTTATTCGCTTCCTAGGTAATCAGATCTCCCCTTTCCTTACAGAGCAGGCCCACGTTTTCCCTAGTCTTTCCTTTTTTGACTGACATATCTGTAGAAACTTTTCTTATTACCCTTGACATCGCTGTCCAGATTTAATTCTATCAGGGTGTTAGCTTTCCTAACCTGAGCCCTGGCTGCTTGGACAATTTCTCTGTATTCCTCCCAGGTTATCTGTCCTTGCCTCCACCCCCTGTAGTCTTCCTTTTTCTGTTTGATTTTGTTCAGGAACTTCAAGCAGTGCAGCAATGATTGATCAGGATGCAGTTGTATGCTATAAGCAGAAGCAGCAGCAGTAGCTTTTATTCACATATTCAAAGCTATAGAGAGAGAGCCAGTCTCTGAGCTGTTTTGCTGAAAGGGTGAGCACTCCCATTCTCACAGAATGTGACTGTTTTCAACCACACCACTCTACACACAATCCTCCAGGCAGTTTTCCAGCCTGACATTCACAGACACACGCCATAATGGCTTTTTTGTGTTTGGTTTTTTTGGTTCTTTATTTTCTGTCTGGACAGCTCAAAACAATCTTATTCTTAAAGCAATAGTCTTAGTTCTGATTAAGTTTTGTTTGATCTGCCATATGTTCATAAGGGTTCTAAAATTAGTCTTGATCAATCTTCAAGATGTTCTGCACAGCCCCAACAAAGCAGCTTCAAGAATGTTATAGTTGCAGCAAAAATAGCTAACAAGCTTGAAAAAACATCTGCATTTAAATCCTGAAAGAGTTATTAATTTGACAGCAGGCAGTGTATGTGACAGAGTGAAATATGTCTGTGCTGAGTTACAATTTCTACTTGCATTCTGCTGAATATTAGTCTGACCTTGTCTAAAGAATCTACTATACTGCATTGCGGTCACCCTGCCTGGAAGAGCATAATGAAGAGGCTTCTGGGACTGTCACCTTCACTACTGGCCTACCTCCAAGAAACATTTTATTTTATCATCAGGAGGAGTCAGCAGGAGAAAAAGAGAAAATACAATTACTGGACCTGTTGTTTTTGAGTCTCAGCATGCAACACCAAGTGGACATCATATCTAAAAGTACAGTTCTTCTGCAACAGGGGCAACCACTGCACCAAATAAAAAAGACATGAAGGAAAGAGGACAGAGAAACCAGCTCAAAGCTCAAATCAGCAAAGCAAGTCATGCTACTGGGCAGCATTCCCCAAGATTTTAATAGTTTTCAAGTGCACACATGAACATTCAAATCTCAATGAGTAGGAGAATTTTGTTAAGTTTTAAATCATATATCAAACCTGTCACACCTTTCCAAAATAGATTGTACTAGAAATTCAAAGTACCAAAAGCCTGAGGGAAACAGCTTAAGTCAAAGTACAGACTGAGGAGCTTCTGCACATTAGTTTCAGGAACTGATGTAAGGTTGGTGTCAACATCCAGAGGCAGATATCAGCCAAAAAAGCAAAACTCAGGTATCTTCTAGAAAGACCCAAAGCTATCAACAGTGACTACACTTTACTGAAAGAGTGAGAAAGAGTTAACAACTTATACAAATAGAAAAATGGAAAGTGGAAAACATCTAAGAAATCAAGTACCTGAACCATCAAGCATGCATTTTCCTATGTATAAAAGAAAGAAAAGTACCATGGGAATATGATTTTTTGAGTTTTTGAAACATTGGATTGGATGGAGTAGGGCTAGCAGAGGTGGGACTGAAGTCCTTTCTGCTCTGTGTAAATAATTAGTGGAATAAATGTAGGTCTGGGAGGCTTTGCCACAGTAAATCAGAAACTCAGAGATTCTTAGTTGCACTTATTAGAAGCCACTGGATTTCATCATACCACACAGTTTCTGAGATTAAAAAAAATTTATCAGCTTTAATCTCCATGCTTAACGTCTGTAATCAACAGTCTGCTCCATAATTTCCCAGCTATTGCACTCTAATATCTGATTGCAGGCTCAGTTAGGCTGGTAATTCTGCATCTCACTAGTATGCTGCTGTTATTTAAGCCTGTAAGAATTCTTCAGTTCTCCTTACCGCACTAGCTCTGGAACCATACGAAATAAACAACTGACTGACAGCTCAGCCCCTTCGCTGAGTAGATAATGTTCACGCACAACAAGATTTTTGAATAATAGAAGAATAATGTTTAAATTTCTTCTCCATGTGCAATATTATCCCAAGCTGCTCTATACCTCTGTAGGAATATCAGTAAGGTTTTTCCATAACATAAAAGAAAGGGAAAAAGAAAATACCCAAACTGTAGACAGTAATTGATGGAGGAATGAATGCATAATGTACATTTTACAAAACATTAAGCCTGCTTGAAGGTTAACTAATGGCATGAATGAAGTCTGTGTTCCATGATGCAACAGGAATTTTGTGCATAGGGAGAAACAGTAAATGAAAGCTTTCTATCCTTGTTTCCATGCAAAGAAATGTCACACTTGCAGACTTTCAACCATTAGCCAGTAATACAATACCTCAGAAATAAGGTTCATAGAGAGCATCTATAACCAAAATAAAATATTAATTTTATAAAATTATAAGGCTTATTTCACTTCAAATACGAAAAAAAATAAAGACAAAATGAAAACCCCATTAAATTCTCTCTTTAGCTGGCCAAACCATAACTGACTAATAATAATATCATCTACTGTAGCAATCTCTCAATATTTCCTCCACCAAGATCCAGAACAAGTTCTATAAACAGGCTTGAATACTGCAGTGAGATATATCACAAATATGCATCCTTTTTTTCTGTCATAATGCACACTGTACTAATGATTACGACATTACGTTGTAGATGCCTATTCCAAAAAAACAGTAGACATCAAGGTAAATGCGGTCCACATTTATGCTACAGGTGATCTGCTTCATCTAATACCTGATTTTAGGATGTATTCAGTCAAGACCTCATAATAAAATGTAAGTGTTTTCAAAAATTATTGCCACTACCTTCCTGTAAGTTATGTGCTTATAGCATCAATGCAAAGTAAAATAGGTTTTCTTTTAAAAGCACTAGTTACACAGAGAAAATGCTATATTTTAATTTGAGGATTAAAGACCTTTTGTTCTCCTCTACACAAGTTACCATTTGCACAACAATTCAAAACAGCAGGTCTGCAGAGATGTTAATCAGAAATTTAAGGATCAATACAGTGCTCCTGCATGCTGCTGGCATTTCAACATGTGGCTCCTCTTTCTGAATAACAAGATTGCTTTTGTCATATTTCAAAGAGCTGTAAATTCCTATTACTAAATCAACCAATTTGCCAATGTAACAGCTTGGAGAAAGAAGCTGTTAGAAAATATAGTTTATATCGCAGACTTAAGAGGTTGCATTCTGAGTCCTTTTCTGTCTCTACTTTCTACACCCATAGGCATAAATGGGCACCCATGTTAATTTTTTGTTTCCACAATTCTCTAAAAATTGCCATGAGAAAGTATTTTTGGACACTGCACTATTAACTCTTTTTAACTATTAACTCAGCAAGTCACAAGAAACAGCAGCAGGGTTAGCTACTGTATCTGGCCTCATTTTGGTTCTCTATCTATCTAGGAAGACAAATTAATTGTGAGTTGAAAGTGCTCTTTCCCCTTTGAATTATCAATCAATTCAGATATAAACACAGTTTGTTTAAGAACATTTTAAGTACAATGGTTAACTGCACAGCTTATGCAGAAGGCACATCCAACTTGTTTCTCATTTGCCTTTATGGCCAAGAGCTATAGACATTTTTCATTCTGTTTTGCAAAAAAGAAAAAAACCAAACCACAAGACCCTGTCAGTGTCATTTGACAGTAGTCTATTGCTCCTTGTATGTGTGTGCGATTTCAGATACGTTAAAAAAATTCCTTTTACATCCTCATGCTTTATCTATAACGTTTCCAAATTTCAGTATGATAAACAAAAAAACCTTCAAAAGTTCTCATAAAAAAGGTAGGAAGGTGGAAAGAAAATAAAAATACAAGCAGTTCATATAGCAACTGAAATACTTGCAATATTTCATGTTTGTGCTGCATCACAGCTGTTCCTATATAGGGTAATGTATAATTTTTCTAGAGGAGGATTGTCAAGGCTGACTGCATTAACCTTGAAGTATTGTTCCCTTAGGTTATAAATTTCTGCAAATCCAAAGCATGAAGCTGTTTGGAAGAAAGGGAAAATCCCAGAACTGTAAGCTGTATTAGTAGTCAAGGAGACTGCTGTCTGTTACTAGCTTGGACCAAAGAGTATAGACAGAAATACAGCCTAGAACTAAAGAGCTCCATTACAGTCTTAACAGCTGAGTCATACACTTTGCATTAACAATCTCCAGGTATTAATGCCGATGTCAATTAATGCTACCCTTATGGTGCACAGTCTTGAACAGGAATCAAACTGAGATCAAAATGAAAGGGCTCTCCAAAAGTCAGAAGTCAGAGAGGTGTTTGAAAAATAGGTTTCTATTTGAAAGAACTCAGTGATCATTGAAGAGATGAGGAAATTGAAGCAAGAACAGTATTTGGCTTTCCTGTAACTTCATGAGGAGCACAGAAGGAGCCCTGGAGAGTAAGATATCTCAGGAGTCTTTCTGCTTTGTTCAAGCTAAATACAAATGGATCTGCTCAGTTTCTCTTAAGTCACTTAAAAGTGTTTAACCTGTTTATTAGTAGGTTTACCGAGTAAGCTATGGTGGAACTAACCTCTGGAAGACTCCACTAATCCAATTTTTTGTTGGTGGTCATTTAGTTGGGGTTTGGGAAAGTGAGGGGGGGCTGTGGGGTATTAAAAAATGCTGCTGTACAAAAGCTCTATCTCTTTCAGAGACTGAAGGAAATCTGTTCTCTGCTAATGCCGATAACTTCTGGCTTACTTATAAACTAGTTAATTACTTATAAACTAGTCTGCCCTCCTTTATCCCCACAGTCTAGTGTTATCCTTTCACCCTAAATTTTTCTGATCAAAAGAACAAGGCAAAAATGTTTGCAACCCCAAGCTCATTCTCAGAGTATTCACTCTCTTCTCATATCACCGAAAAATTTCCCATTATCGGTATCAGAACAGCTGAATCAGTCTCTCTGAGGAGAACTGCGTGTTTAATTGTTTGTTGAGGTTTTTTCATGTTTATTCTCCCTGGTGTGCCAACCAGTAGCGGCTATTAATGAAAGTTTTAGTCCACAGCACATTGCAGTGCACCAGAAGGCCACTTTTAAGCTTGCCAGAAGTTCTGCTGGCATTAAATAACTAAACCCAGGTTTTACATGCAGACTTAAACAACTGAAAATTGGTATTTGGCAAGGGACTGTAATAAGGATTGTCTTTCAGAGACAGTTAATTTTGTCTTAAATCAGCTCCCTGTGTGTATACTCTTTTTCCAAATGTGTTCATTACACTTCAAAAAATGGATTAACTTAATTCACAGAAATAGACATAGCTAAGCAAGGATCCTTCAACAAGGTAGACAGACAATCCTGAAAAAGGAAGAGAGAGAATAAAGGAACAGACCCGAGAGTAGTTCAAATGCAAGAAAAAATGGATCAGACAGATTTTTCCACAGAAAAGGCTAGGGACAGCTTGAAAAATAAATGTAAAATGAAGGAGAAATATTACTTCTTTGGCAAAGAGGATACCACTGTGATTACCTGGAGAAGTGGTGATCTGGATAGAGGATTGAGAGTGAAAGATAGAGACAACAAGCAGAGGAGGTAGTGGCTTGAGGATCAGTGGCTAAAGGAATTTTCTTCCTGCCAAAAGCTTTATTTCTTCAGCTGCAGGGGATTGTGCAGTCAACCTGACAGTGAGGTAGGTTTCAGGAATAAAGAAACTTCTTGCAGTAAACAGTGCAGTCAGGATTTGGCTGTTCCAGCTTTTGCCATCAAGACCAAGACCTTCATTAGATTTTCTGCAGACAACTGGCAATTGTTCCAGGTGCTTGTTAGAGAGTTCTAGTATCAAAAAGGGCATTTGAGATGTAATTTGAATGCAAAGTGTCACAGAACATTAAATATTTTCCTAAATCAGGTTCCAGGCTCTTCTATTCAGCATTCCAATAAACTGGAATATTTTTAACTTAATGCCTGAGCAAAATGGAAAAGGTAAAAACTGAGATATCACATCACAAAACTGGGGTGTTTCAAATATGCATTTTTTGCTATTTGTGCAGCATTGGTTGTTATAAGAAAAAGTACCATAGAAAAGCCTATATAAAATTCAGTCTTTAAAGCAGAATCTATAAATATTGCACTGCAAACAAACTTAAAAATGGGAAAAAGAAAAGCTTTCTATATAGCTTACCCAGTGCACTATAACTGGTCACAATGAGGAAGGGGCTAACTAATAGTATAGATTTAGTCTTCAATGATTTCTTACCACATTTAGACTTCAGTAATGAATTCCAGTTGCACATGTCTTCAGTTAAAAGACATTTCTAGTCTCACTCTGATTTATGCAGTCTTGAAGTTGTTCAAAAGCTGCGTTCAGTTATATCATTCTATGTAATTCTCTGCAAGTAAAAAACCCACTTTTTCTCAGTTCATCCCTACCATCCCTTTGAATAATACACAATTTCTTATTCTTCTTTGCTTTTCTTCATTAGAAATTACATTTAACTCCCCTTGTCCCTCCCTCAACAATCACAATTGCATATTAAAAGTACAATTATCCCAAAAGTTCACATGCTGCGTACTTACAAAAAAAATAGTTGAAGTGATTTGTCACTTAAAAGACTGAAACAGCTACAAAATATTAAGAGTAAATTCCAACTCTCTTTTTTTTTTTTCTAAGCTGTTATTATACCCAGCACATAAATGGCCAATGGTTTGCAGCTGTAGGACACCCCATTAAAATCACTGAGATACACTACAGCCTCAGAAGCAACAAGGATTAAGGTACATCAGCAGCAGAGTTCAACTCTACTGACTTGGTGTGGCCTACTAGCCACTAGTGTTTAAAGAATGATGCCATAACTCCTATGTATCACTCAGTCACCAGATCTCTGCCCCCCAGTAAAACTCTGTTTTGCCTACTAGATTATTTAGCAACCTTGGAAATGGGGAGTGCAAAAAACAGCAGCTCAATGAAAAGTATCCATGCTTAGACACTTTTCCCCAATAACAGTTGAACAATTGTTACAGTTCTATGTGCAATCTTATATTCATTATATCCACAATAATTTTGTCTCACCAAGAACTAAGTACAATAACTCACTCTATAAACATGAACTGCATTCCCTGGCAGTGTGATTTAAACCTAAAAGAGGAAAGAAATTTCTTTATATTTCTCACTTAAGAGAACCACTTTCATCATCAGCTACTGTTTAGATGGCTTAAACTTTTGGCAAATATTGCACAGACATTAAAAAATTATTTAGTGCATTCCTAAATGCATCAAATGAAAACTGTAATAGGGTATGACATTTAATTCGGAAAAGTCTGGTTGGGAGGGAGATGAGTAACTGACCATGGAAAAGTTTAACAAATCACGTGAAAGGACAGACCTTTTATTAAGCTTTCCTTTTGAAAAGAAATTAACATCTCAGGAAAGCAAGAGTATCTTAGAGGTCACACTTTCAACAAAACTTTTGAAAAAATAATTTTCCCTCTAAAACCAATGTTTTTAAACCATGTAGAAGCTTCCTTACTTCAACGTGTATGCGCTACGCTGAAATCACTGGCTGAGATCCCATCACAAATGTTACATGGGAGATCCACCCAAAAGATCAGAAAGAAACATAAACCCATCAAATCTGTAAAGAAAATCAATTGACACACTTGGCTGCCTACTTGCTAGCTAGTCTAGCTTGATGGTCACTGGTGACAACACATGGACATACACCCCCACACAATGTGTCTGTCCTCTGCTCTCCCCCAGTTGCTGCACCATAGACACATGGACTCTTCAGTCTATGGAGAACTCATTACAGAACGTAGGAAAAAGGCTGTGAGAGAAGGAGGAGCAGAGAAACTTCTATGCACTAACCGCAACCCCTCTCACTGCCTTGCTGAAGGGGCTGAGTGCGACCTGTGGCAAAACTCAGGAATTTTTATATTTAAAAACTCACCATTAGTATTTCAGATTAAATCCACCCACAAAACTGTCTGGCTGTAAGTAGCATTTAATTTTTGTCATAAAGCCTGTGTCAGCTCAATAGGGAAAAAAAACACTTGGGCTTTGGACACCAAATGGGCACCACTGAAGTATTCACTGGATTGTAAAGGAAGTCTTTAAAAGAAATAGTTATTAAAATAGCCCTTTTAAATAAGTTTCCTTTTCTAGTTAGAAGCTGACTAGTCATTAATCCTTTGATATCACATGGAAAAGAAAGAATTTGGTAGACAAATCAAAACACCAGATTATTCAAAACCACCCCATTGTTCTCCACTGCAGCTAGGTACTGTACGTACGATTTTTTTCACCAAAGACCTTTAAATAGTTGCAACAACACGTCTGAAGTAGAGAAACATTATGTTATGCAGCCATTTTTATCAAGTAGATGTATTTTTAATGTTTCTGAATTCATATGACCAGTATTTTTAATCCTGTAGAAAATATTTATTGAACACTGAAATACTAAACATTTCAGGAGAGTAATCTGCTATTTTCCCATGTTACTCTATTCAATAGCAACCCAAAGTTGGACCCAGCATTCACAAAAACCTCCTTCTATTTTCAAACCATCATAAAATGCTATTATTAAGCAAATGTTGAGAAGGCAAAAGCTCTTGCCTGCTTTTTGATCAGGGAAATTAGTTTCGTTTCTGCTTTTTCTTCATTTCTGTACAATAAAGAGAATTGTAATAAAATGGAGTTTTGGTGAAGGTTAAACACCTATTCGTTAATGTATAGGGTTCCTGGGTATCTTGCAAGTGAATGCCTAGAATTTGTTCTTCAGCAATACAAAGGTAAAAAGATGTTTTTAGGATGCAAAATCAAGCAAGACAATTAGTAGATAATAAAGGGTTTCTACACTTGTTATCTCAGCAGGCCCAGTCAGTAATGATCAGTAATAAATCCCTTTCACTTTCAATGCTAGTAAAAGGCCTTCTTCATAATTTCTTTTTTGCAAAACAATTACCTATTTTTTCCACCCACTGTTTGAAATGTAGTTCAGGCCACCATCCCTAGGAATCTGATTTACAAAGTGCTTAAAGAATCATCTGAGATCAAATACTGTTGGAAATACAATCAAGGTAGCAGCAATTCAACTTTCTTCCTTGTTTGAGAAAGCCTTTTCAGAGCCAGAAAAATAAGTTTCCTTATAGTTTCCCTTTCAAACTGAGGCTTGGATGCTGAGGTGGGGGGAATAATTAAAAAAGAAGAAAAAAGAATGAATTTTTTAAAGTATGGCTCCAAAAAAAAGGAATGACCACAAATAAAAAATGGTCCTACAGTTTTAAAATCAAACTAGCTTTCACAGCTGTTGTGTCTTTAATCTTTTTGTATGAAATGACATTAACTTATAACAAGGGATGCTCAAGAAAAAGATCATAAAGTCACTCAAAATGCACTTCAGCTTTCATAACAGAAGTGTCATAAAAAACTGCATTGGTTTGCAGCTTTAAGAAAGCTATTAATATAAGCATTTGTTAACAATTCCTCCTCATTTTTGTTTTGAAACAACTTTAAACAATTCTGAAACCACCCACAATTTATATAATCAAGTAATTTTTAACTTCTATTAAAATACATCACATATCAAACAATATCATAAGTTATGGTAGCATTATGTAAAACAAATAATTATGGTAATTAGAAAGGTAAAGGGTTATGAGCTGTTACATGTAGTAAATGGGGAAGCAACATTATTTTTTCAGCCAGCAGAAAAATAACAACAGGTAAAACTAGCCAAAGACATAGATATTGGACTAGAATCAGAAGTATTAATGCACGGAAATATGATCTTGCTTCCTTCATTCTTAACAAAACCCACATTGCTAGGCTACCAGCTAGGCTACTAGTTCCACCTCTGATTTACAGCTAATTGTGCTAAGGATGAAAGCATTCAGGGAGCAACTGTTTTAAAACCTGGTAGCTCCTTGCCTCACAGACATTTCCAGAACCAAATTTCTAATGCAAGTGTTATTTGTGAACACAGTATTACAGTGCAGTCTTAAGGTTACATGCTAATAATTCTTAGAAAAGGACAGTTCCTTCTCTTCTAATAAGCCACAGGCTAGTCTGTTTTTCACCCCTCTAATGCCTTCAATATCAAAATTAAATTAAATGTAGAAAACTATCAGTGTCTCATTTCCTAAGAATATTGGCTTCATCACAAGAGGGATCAACACCAGAATGTTCTTTGGCTAAACTTATATTTGTTTGCAACTATAGTTATGGAGAGAAAAATCAAAAGGTCAAAATGGTTATAAACTAAGGAAGTTATTATTTTCAGTTAGCTCCTCATAGCAGACTTGGGTGACCTTTCCTAATAAAACCACCATTAACTTTAGCTCATTGTAGGTCATTGATTTAATAAGTTTTAAAGTTATAGTATTATTAAGACTGGCACCAGTCTTCAATTGCTTGCAGCTTTGTCAAACTTGCACATCCTGCTGAACTTTAAACATCACACTGTACAAAATGTCTGTCTGCATCAGATACATTTTAGGAGGTTATCTGTCCCTCTGAATGATGCACTGCTGAAGCCAAATTAACACATATGAAGATTCAATATGAAGGAAAGTGCTAAACTCCTGTGAAAAGGCTAGGGAAGCTGCTAAGGAAGAACAGACAGGAGGAATATCCATGAATCTAAAGGTGATGGGGACGAGGGAAAAGCGGTTTCCATTTGTGAGTTGAGCCAACTACAAATTAGGCAACAAGAAAATAGACAAGGGAAGTTATAACCTACCTTGTGAAGAAATAGAGCTCAGAAGTGAGAACATCGCAAGATACCTGAAATCTGGGAAGCAAGAAGTAGCATCTAAAGATGTCGGAAGCAATGGAACAGAAAAGGTCAGACAAAAAGAGAAACATGTCAAAGAAGGTGCATGCAGCAGTCCAGTGCCTCCAGAGTCAGAGCCTCCTCTTAAATCTCAGCAATTTGTTAGTGCTAGCAAACATCAATGAAACTTATCAGTTTTGTCACTCTGTGCGAAAATCATACCACTTACATTAATTAAAACATTTCTGAAAATATATTGTAGTTGTATATGAGAAAAGAAAAAAAAATAGAAAAATCCACCTCTTGTTTCTTCTCCAAATTAAGGACAGTATGTAAGAAAAAAAGAAAAATTAAAACACTGGACTTACAAGTTTGAGTGGTTTCTAGTTAAAAATTCTGTACATGTGACAAATATATTCTGCCACTCTATATTGTGAAACACCAAGTGAGAGAGGAAAATTCACCTTTTTTTCATTAACATCATAGAATTGTAATACAAGTATAATTCTATGATTCAAGCTGACAAGATTAATCAAGGTTATTAAGAAGGTTATGTCAAGGAGGTTATTGCTACACTAGTATCCTCACTGTGGCTACTCACTTTTTGTGTTTTGTTTTTCTTTCAATGTTATATTCTCAGGAACTGCATCATGTCTGTTACCATGGAAAATAAAATTGTTTTCAGAACTTTATTTACCTACCCACTCCTTCTATTGTTGTGGGTTGTCTAACTGAATTTTCTCTTGACCTCATATATCTTAAGTAGTGTAGAATCCACTTTGTGAATGTGGCTATTCCAGCTCATGTTGTTGATGATCTGTTTTCCATCAAAGGTAGGTGAAGATGAGAATTTGTTGAATGTATCTAAATCATCAGAGCTTACTGACTGAAAAGAAAGCAAACATATCTAGTTGCATAAATGATAGGGTCTGTATGGACCTTTTTCAGCTACAACAGGAACGAATGAGGATCAACACTGCAAAGCTGGATGAGACAACAGGCAACTGTATAGAGTTTTGCAGCGGTAGTACCTGAAGATGTTAAAGATCTCTCAAAATACAGTGTACTGTTAGATGTATCTATTTAACAGCCTTATTTTCCTTCTTTTGTTATACAACAGTACATTCTGTATCTGAGAAACAGTGAAGCAGTATTTGGAGTTTGTTTCTGTTTTTAATAACCCTAGAGAGATTGTTTTGTGTTTCAGCATCATCTTGGTTAAAGTCTGTAATGATTATAAAATCATTATGAATAGTATCCCACTAAAGACTCAGTAAGATATTCTATGGCCATATTTTTAAGCCAAACTTTGAAATAGCCATACCTGGTAAAACTGTATTTCTAAAATGCAGCTGACAATAATAGCAAAATATCGTTGCCTTCTGTGTACAGTTAAGAGTTGAATACCCACAGAGATAAAGAACAACTTTCTCCTCTCTATATAGTTATTTTATTGCCTGGGGCATACAAGCAGCCACATTACTATCCTACAAACCACAAACAAAGGAAAAAGAAGTACCTTCTTGTCTGGTAAGCATAAATCTTTGTTGTCAAGGCAAAACATGAGAATTTTTTTTTCATTAACTGATCAAGTTTAGTCTTAGAAGTGACTCAGCATTTACCTCTTCTTCTGTTATCATAAATCCCTCCTCTCAAATAATCTTTTTCAGTTTCCAGACTAAAATTATTCATGATCACACAGATCAGTGGGGGGTCTAAAGCTGAATTAATACTTCAGCTATTTTCTTATCCTGAACTCTGATATGTTTCTACAATACTTACCTCTGACATTATTAAGTTTTGCATTAACCAGCACGTACCTACCAAAGCTGGATTCACAAATGACAGAAGCATGACCATTTCTTCAGGTTCTCCATCCCTCTAAACCTTTCCTGTACCTGTTCCAATTTTAATTCATTTTTTCAGTATTCCCGATGAGGTCTCCTACCAGTGGCCTATCAATACTTTGCCATTTCTCCTGGGAACAATTTTCCTATGGTCACTATTATATTTTGCAAAGACTGATCACACGGGCAATTCAGACTTAATATGTAATTGGATAAATGCACACAGAGTTTTATGCCTTTAGTTATTTCCAAATTGTAAGTTTCCTGTTTCTAGTAAAAATTCTCCTTGTCTCCATATGAATGACCTTGGATTTCATACTATTTAGTTTCATCTTATTTCTAATACCTTGTTCCTCAAAACCATCCAATTCATCATGGCTAAAATCCAGACCCTTTCTTTATACATGAGATTTCTAACTTTATTGAATCAACAAGTTTAATTAACATATTTGTAATTTATTTTTTCTCCCTAGTATGGTCAGCCTGCAGTTCTTAAGGAATTCCACTTGTAAGTAATGTTCAAATCTGCCACATGCATCTTCTCACCTGCACCCACTAAAACAAGTTTCATAACAGTCTTCATGACACCGAGCTTGAACTAAGACTTTTGCTTTGTGATATCATATGATATGAATTATTGAAATCTTTGTGATTCAGATCTACCACATTTCTTTCCTTCAGATAATCAGTTATATTTCAACAGATGACAGATTAGTCTCATATAATCTACTTCTCTGTGTATTTAATCAGTTTGCTATTGTTTCTCTTCCATCTTCTATTATACTGATTTTCTCCAATTCCTTTCCCTGCACTGTTCCTGCTTCAATATAGTTATCATATTTTTTATTTTCCATTCATTCATCACCACCTGTGATAGGATCTAAAATCTAATAAGAACTAAAATTTCACGTGCTAGTAAATAATACATTTGTTCAAAACATAATTCATTAGCTAATAAATTTGAATAGCTGGCAAATGCATTTTTAAAGTGATTTTCTGACACAGACTCACATTTCAACACTTGAAACTAAAGGTTAGGGATTTGACTAAGAATCAATGGAACAAATTTAAATTGTAAGAATGCTGAGGTAGCAGATTGGCATCCATTTTTCCAAGCTGATGAAAATAAATTATTCCTAACAAATATTGGGCCTTGCAGTAATTAGCATATGTTGAAGACTTACAGTGGTTTCATAACTAACACATATGCTTGTGTCAAATGTAGAAACAATGAAAAACTCCTTTATATGTATTTACCTGGAAAATAATAATTTGTTTAATGCCTTTCATGGCATAATATGCTGCCCTCAGTATCTTACGCAAAAACTAAGAACAGAAATTTCTAAATCTGCATCACTGAGTACTATATACACTCAGATCATGCAAGCAGGTGACTTAATATCATACTCAGCTTCGTACTCATATCATCCATACTGTCTTCAGTTCTAGTAAGGCCTAAGGCCAAGCAATGGTGCTTCATGTGGCACATCAGCAAGGCAGGTTTACATATCAAAAAGCATAACAATCTTAACCATGATACATTTTTCTCATAGTCACTCATCTGAAGATCTTAGTTGCACTTGTAGTTAGCTGCTTGCAATTAAGCCATGGAGTAATGGTATGGTTAAAAGCAAGGCAGTTTAGCCGAGGCTCAATACTCAAAATGTCTGTGGTTTGACCAATGGAACTCCCTGAAAAAGACAAATGTGAGAGTCTTCCCTTCCTTGCAAGGCTTCTGGTAAGTGAAAGCTCTTTGTGAAAGCTCTCTGCCGCACCAGTCCAGACAACAGTACTGTATAAAACTTCAGTGTGTTCTGCAAATTGCATATATGTATTAAGTAAAAGAAAAAAAGTACTGGCTGAGACACTGTATGGGAGCACCCAGCCAAAGTGGTTGCAGAGCACAATAGGTGAGACGCAGGGAGTTGACATCCAAATCATCTTGTCTCTGCCTTGACAGATCCTTATCTATGCAGAGATAACTTGGGGGTAGCTGTAGAAACAGCTCAGCCCTGAGTTGTCTCAAGATTGCATCGCAGTAAGAACCAAAACTAGAATGGAGCCTTGAATACTCCCTTAACAAACAAAATGCCCTGATTCCCATCCCACCACTATTTATGACTTCAAGTGCTAGACATCACAAAATTAACAACAGAAACTAAGGAGCCATCACACCACCAGAGGTAAATATTCCAAATAATGTAATACACTCAGGTATAACCCTGCACTCCCATTGAATCAGAAAATATAAATCATAAAATTTGGGGAAAAAAATGGGCAGTCTTCCAATAATATAGCTGACTTGTAGGAGATTCGTCCCCCCTTGTCCAGGACCCTGAACAGGGAAACTTCCCAGGGACTGAGCAGCCTTACCTGAGAGAGAGCATGAGGAATTGAGAAACATATATATGGTATATGGCATGCTATTAAGATCATTATTAGTACACTCTTTTAAGATATTAATTTCTAGTGCACTTGTGGTTTATTTTGTTACTTTTTGGGATCACTTGTTGGTCGTCATAGTGTATTCCATGACTTGCTTTTAAAATGCAATAGTGTATTCTCTGTTGTACCCATGGAATCTGCAATAGTGGCATATTGGATCTATGAGCAATGTCCATATAAATTATAAACTTGAACTTCTCAGTTAAGTCCTTTTACTTACTGCTACAGACAGACAAACCAGACTACAGCTTGAAGTAAAAGAATGGCAAAGTGTCACTGTACTTATAATTTTGACTTTCAATTGTGAAGATCGGTTTGTATGCCTCTGCCTCTTTTCCCTCGTGTCCCTTTTCCTATTTTCGATGTGAGCAAAAAGTATCAGGCCTTTTTTTTTTTCCACTGAAAGCAAAGATATCTCTGCTTGAACCACTGAGAAAGAATATGTCAGTGATGCTATGAAAAGTACAACTTCCCAGATGTAAAAGTTCAGGTGGCATGAGTCAGTTTACCTCTGACACACAATAAAAAGTCCTTAGAATAGTTCACGTAGCCCCAGGGCCTGTTTCAAGCTTTTCTGACTTCATTCCAATACCAAGGTCAGCATTGCATTTTTCATTCCATAAATCTCATTCCCAGCCTGAATGAACACTGAAGGGTTTTATATCCTGCACTATCATCATGATTTATCCACCAGAGACTTCTTTTCTCTCTTATCTAGGCTCAACTTGGCAACATGACTAAGCACTGTCTTTACGCATTTGCATAAACATGCAAGATTTGGGTTTGTGGTAAGTGTCCATGGAGGCACTGGGCCTCTTGACAACTGACTGTGAGGTCTGATGATTTTAGTCAAGTTTGAAGTGACCGCCCCCATCCTAGAGACTGATGATGTACAGCAGAGTTCCAGGTGATGTTGATTTTGCTGCTGTTCTGGCTTTGATGGGGGTTTGTGCTGACCCACATGTATTTTTACATTAGAGAAGGCTTTAGCACAATATCATAGGACTAGTATATTCTGAATGGCTAAGGTTTGTAGAAATTATACTGATCTAAATTCTGGCATAGCCAAAAGCAAAAGTAATGTTGCTTGTGTCCATTTTTCAGAAGTGTTAGAATCTGAAACTTGTGGATTTTCCATTCACCTCAAAGTGACTAAAACTAGCTTGCCACACTGTACTGAGATTCAGCAGTAGCATTTCTTTTGGCTTAAATGCAGGATATGAGTGAAGGAGATAATGTTAAGCTCATACACAGAATATTCTTAGGGAAATTTTGAAGACTGAGTAAAATTTTGGTTTGACATTTTGACTAGAAAATTCCCTTCCCATTGACAAGGGCAAACTGAAATATGAAAGAAACGTTGGATCTCGTTGTGAGATGACACAAATACAAACAAGGTCCCAACACTGCTGTTGAAAATACCAAAGCGATGTAAATACTGCCATAAAAACTCCAGGCCTTGAGTCAGAATTTCTGCCATCAAAACAAGGCCAGATATGATTCAATTAGTCAAAGTGGTACTTTGGGTTGAGTGTCCAGAAATCAGCTTTTGGCAAGTATTACATTTGCATTAATAAATCTACAAGTAAATAAAACAAATCATGAATTTGAAGGGCAGAGAGCTACTAGTAGATTTATTTTTTATCATTATCATCAGATCCACTCTCTCTTTTACAATTATCTTCCTAAAACTGAAAAAAACACCACTATTATAATATTCAACTCTTTTCCATGACAAAGAACAGGAATTAGCAAGGGAGAGTGGCGGGACAAATCTGACAGGCTGAGTACTGCTCAAAAACTTCTTAGCCTTGAGAGCGGATGATCAATAACAACCTAATCTATTTCTGCAACACCGGCTGATATCAAATTACTTTCCATTCTTTAGAATAATCTACTCTTTATTTTAGTGACCATCTAGAAAATACAACATACATGGATTTTCACTGGATATTCTCATCGGGAGAAAGCAGTGATATTACAAAAGAGATGAGTTGGATGATTTCCAGATGTCTTTTTTTCTTTCTTTATGTTACATTATAAATTAATTTCTTATTTCATGCTCTGGACAACCTATAAATTCACTTCCCAGGAAGTTCCATCTGTGTTTTATGTTCTAATACTAACACAAATGCTCAGCACACACCTTTCATTTCCTGAAGAATTTTATGCCCCACTCCAGATTTGTACTTACCACCCAGAGCACTGCTTGCTTATGACCAGAAATACATTAACTCATTTTTCATTAAATGAAGATCCTGTATAGCCAGGTAAGAGAAAATGGAGATTAGGTGGAAGAAATAGAAGAAAAGCAGGATAGCATGCAGCACCTAATTATTAAGACCAGTACCATACACTAATAAATGTGCACGCACACCTTTTCTAAGTAACATGGATGCCAGGAAAGGCAAAATTGCTGGAAACTTCATAGCCAGCAGGATAAAGGCCAAATATATTTTTATATGTCAGCCAGCACATCCATTTATAGTGAGTTTGACACTGCACTGTTTGAATAGGCTTTTATGTCACAGATAAATATTCCATGTTTGTAGTATGAGGTAACCTATAAAGAGAGATTTATTTCCTCTTTCAGTGAAAAATGGCCAACAAAACCCCATCCTTCACCATTTAAATGGCCACCAGCCAGTGACTAACAGCTAGCCCATTTGATCACAGAGTTGTAGCTTACTGATATGCAGTCATATTTCATGGCAGCTGTTGACTGAGAAATAGAAAGAAAATGCAGGGCTCACAAGAGGGCTTTTGACAGTTGCTGCCATGAAATGTTTTCATTTGTCACTGTGACAGCGAACAACAAGATACTGACTGAAGAAGAGGGCATGAAGATGCAGCTGTCTTTGGCTAACTTTCACTGAGCCTTGATACATACACACATAAACACACTTGAGGTTACTTAAATTTTTCTGGTTATCCTCAATAACATTATTAACGTTTTATATTTTAGACATATAGACAAGCTAGCCGTGTATCACTGATGTTGCAGGCATGCATAACAGCAATGGATGCAGTCCCAATTTAATTAAAATCTATCTAAATCTAAAGGATTAACTTTTTTTTTTTTTTAACACAACTTTTCTTACAACATTTGGTGTAATTATTTCCCTTGGACAACAAAATTTTCCATGCTCTTTCTTTGATTTTCCCTCCTATTCCGAGACATCTCCCAAGCTACTTACTTAAAATAAAATAAAATAAATTAATTTTGCATTTCTGAAGAAATATCTTTCCCATTCAAGTTTAACAGTGCTTTTTTTTCTACACCTGAAGTCATTCCTAAAGCAATTTATTCTCCAGATAATGCTTAGATCAATGAAATAATAATGAAAACACTCACCTTAACCAGCTATAATAAGCCTATGGACTTAAACATGAGAAAACAACCCTATTATCTCTTAAGTATTGCTAGGTTAGGATCATGCTGACAGCAGCATAATACTAATAAACTGTCTTACATGCTCCTTCCATTACACTTTGCATTAAGCAACACATACAGTTATTGTAACCTTTACATTTTCAGTAATATATGCCATTGAAAAAACAGATCAAGGTAGCAATAGTCATGTCTTACTTCAGGAAAAAAAAAAGCAATTAATAAATCATTATTGTCCTGTAAAATTACAAATAACAATGTACTTATTTTCCATGAAGACATTTTCTCATTGACTCCAACTGAAGGAAAAAAAAAAGCTTTTACCTCCATTTTACCTCCATTAATCTACCGCTAAAAGCAAGCCCTTGCCTACCTTGCCTATCTGCCTACCTTTTTTTTTTCTTTTTAAACTTTTTCCTCAAAATAAGATATGATCCTTTTCCAAAAGTGATGGCCATGCCTTATAAACATCCATGTCACTGGTCTTCCCAAAAGCATAGAAACACCCATCTTTTTTTTCCCCTGAGAAACATTCAAAAATGCCATATATAAGCCTGGTAACAGAGTCCTAATAGAGAAAAACAGTTACATCAGAGTCCCAGGGAAGAAACGAGGAAATCAATTGAGGTGGTTGTGATGACACAAAAAGGAAATGGACAAGACTAATAAGCAGGTCTGAAACAGGCAGCTAGAATTTTATTTACAATGTTTGAGGAAGTTTCAGTTTTAAAACAATTAAATTAAAAGGAAGTTGTCACTAACCTTTATAATTACATAGATACATGAACATCTGAGCCAACTGAGTATCCCCAAATGTGCCTAGGATTAATATTTACCCTGATCTATAATATAGCTTGCAGACACGAAAGCCAAAGATCAAACTGAAAAGCAGCCTGTTGAAGAAAGGTAGTTTGGAGGAGCTGAGTCTTCTTTCAGCTGGGGTTTTCTTTGGCAGGGGTGGATTACCAGGGATTGTACGTAATCTTGTATGCTACAGCAGCTGTTACTACCATAGAGTTGCTGAGGAACAGGGGTTATGAAGGCTGTTCAAGCAGTTAACTGGGCACAGCCATAGCCAGCGGATGAAGAACTGAGATCAAATGGCAGAAGCTAGCTGAGCTCAAGTGGCCAGACACCTCTTAGTGCAAGTGGTACCTTGGATGAAAGGTAGTGCTAGTCAGAGGATATGGGACCTGACAATCACAAACTGTTGAGTGAGACCTTGTCTTGTAGGTCAGCCATAGAGAAGGAATTTAAGTACCTATAGACATATTTTGGGAACAGCATGTTTAGTCAATATTCATTAACCTGTATATTTTACTGTTAAATTTATTGAAAGCAACAAAGACATCTATCGAGCCATTTGATTCCTCTCTTGGAGGTGGGGATGAGGTAAGATTGTCTCACTAGTATCTCATATTTATTAGAGACCTCCAAAATTTGTAGCTATTCTGTGTTGCTCTCAGTTAAATCTTGTCAGAAAGGTAATACAAACTCCCCATTACAAAGTTCCTGAGCCTACAGCTCTGTCTTTCTTGAAATACTCCATAAGCCGCAAATTATCTTTTGCTATAGGACAGAAATGCTGTGGATAGAAAAGAGACTGAGTAGAGCATACTGTTAGGGTACAATCTCCACTGTTGTCCTGCATGTCAGCAGTTTCAGGAGACTTTGCTCACATAGCCATGGTCCTAACTTCAACTTCAGGCTGAAAAAATAACAGAATTTCACATTTGGTATAAGATCAAGCATTGTTCTTAATAAAGACAATTATATCACAGACAATATTACAGATCTCAAAATATCGTGTTAATAATACTTTGTTGTTCTCCTGAACTCACCCAACAGATTTCATGTCTGGCTCCCTGACAGCTGAACTTCTCAAGTGGAGGAACCAGATACTCTCTCCAAGGAGCTGATCCTCAGACAGATTAACACACAAGTGCTTTAAGTGTCACATGTCACTGGCTTAACTAACTTTTCAAGATGTCATCATTATTTGGCCAATGAAAAATGTGGTAATTTCTATCTCTTCATACACTTGCACTTCATGTTCCCATTTCCTCAAATGATTCTACTGTCTGTCTCCTGCACCCGCCTCTCCCACAGGTTCATCAAAAACTATTTTGTTCTGCACTCTTCATTTCCTTGGGTCATTCACTGTATTAGAATAGCTTTCCATTCCAAATGGGGAGAATATGGGGAATAATTTCTCCATTTCAATAAACACTTCAGAGAAAGCCATTTCAGACTAAAAATTGTTCCCAAGAGCACAGACCACTTTTCCTTCAAATAAAATCTGGTTTAGTAAAGGGACTGGAATTATCTTTAATAACTTTATTTAGTAGCTGATATTTTTTTTTTTGGGGGGGGGNAAGTTATGTGATCAACTTCTAAATATAACTGTATCTTGATTTTCACTTATCTTACTTCCATAAAGAAACTGGGCTTGGCGCCAGCTTTACTGTGTGAAATTACTTTTCTTCACATTCAGCAATAGCTCTCTTGATACAGAGTCCCAGAAGAATACAATATGAATTCAGCCTTCCCCAGCTATGTTACTCATAACCTGCAGGCATTTTCTTTTAAATAGTGTCAAAATCCAATAACTTTAATAAAAGGTGTAAATTCCCAGTATAAACTAATGTGAAGTTTAAAACACACACACAAAAAACAGCCAATTTACGGTAGTCTAAGTTATACACCCAGAGTCTGTGATTAGTCAACACCTTTGTGTGACTATGGTGCTTTTCTCAGTTATGGTTATGTGATCAAAAGCACATATAACCCTGAAATTTCTCATCCTTAGGTTAAATACAGGTAGATCTCAACAGAGAATCGTGATCTGGCCTACTGAAATATATTTACAAAAAAGTAAAATTCAAAACAGTCGGAGGGCTTTGTGCTGCCAAAGCAACTGAACACAATCACTTAATTCCACTGAGCAGCCAATGGTCTGATTCAGAAACTGCACTCCCAGCAAGCAGCTTGAATGGGATTGGATTGCCAGTCAAAAGCTTGCCTATGCCAGCAGAAACTATTCCCATGTTTCCCATTGTCAAGGTACTGTGGGCTTGGTGGCTAGCTGGGACAGGGAGTACTGGGGGCTCCCCAGGGTGGGTGATGGCAGAATTTGGCAGCCAGGACCCATTCCTTATATAACCCCAGCCAGGCACAGGGCATCCAGGGGCACTGGGGCAGCACCAGCCCCAGCCTCAGGCACCTTGGTGGGGATGGGATGAACATCTGCCCACAGTGAGGACAGTGAGCCCATCAGACACAGACAGGGCTGCAAAGCAGCTACAAGGGGAAGACACAGTTTCTTAAAGCAGCACTCACCAGAAGGAGAGGCAGCCCCTGATAAGGCTTCTTCTCACTTTCTTCACAGCAGCTCTCAGTTGGCCAGCCTTGAACACAGCCAGGAAAGTCCCAGGAGGGAGAAGAGCACCCAGAGCCCAAAGAGCTGTATTCTTCTTCTCTCTCTGGCAAACACAACCAATGGTACAGTGCAAAAAAAGTCACATCGCTACTGGCTTCAGGAGAATGTAACTGGTTTACAACAGTCCCAGGTCCATCCCTTAAGCAAATTAAGAATCCTTTTCAACCATTTCTCATTGCTGCTTGTTTCTCCTTTATTTTTATGGATATTTATTGGATGTAAATTGTCAAGTTTTACCTCTATTGGCTGGAAGGCATGTGAAAGAATTCCCATTCGGTCCTTTGAAACTGTAACCTTAGCCTCTCTTTAAATGTGAGCTTAAAGTGTTTTCCACAATTTTATTTGTACTCACACATGAATTTTCTAACATCTTGTTGCAAGTAACGCAATCATAAACTTTGTTTGACTTCATCAGAAAACACACAAAAATGGATTATTTTCCTGTTGTATAAGCTGTGGAAAGATTTCCTTCAATTACTACAAGTTATTTTTACTCCCGCTCTACAGTAGGAGTACTGCTTCATTTAACTGTACAAAAATCTTTAGTTTAGATAATTCTTCTGCAAATAGGAATACAGTTATCTTTAATACCTTGTTCATTTTAATGCTTGTAATAGGGTTTTTTTTCCCAATATTTCCTATGGAAATTTCATAAAGAAAAGTAAAAATTAATTTACACACAGGTGTCTGTAACGTATTTTATCCTAAGGAGCTGGAAATTATTCAAACTTACTATCAGTGTACATACAATTCACAACACAGAAGTGTAGCCTCATCTTCTGTGAAGACTAATACCAGAAAGACAAGAATTGTATTTGATTTTGCCAGCTGATTGTAAAATACATAGAAGGCCTTATAGTAGTCACGTTTATGAAATAAGAAGCTTAGGAAAAGAATGATTATAAGGACTTCATTTTTTTTCCTAACAATGCTTGTAAATAGAGCAGATGAACAAGCAGAGATGCTTTTATGTAAATATATACATACTGGTAGACTTTGTAAAGCTGTGGTGAAGCTGAGCAAGTTCTCTTGTTTTTATAAAACCACATCCATTTAAGTAGGCTATATTTTCAAATGCTAGTTAGATACCTTGTTTATGTAACATAGTTAGTCCACTCAACTTTCATAAATTCTTGTTGGGATAACTGCCAACTGTATATCTGTGGCAACCTCAGTCTGTTTTCTTCCCTTTCTCTCTAGCTTAATCACTCTATATTTTAAATGTATGAAATTCATTAACAGTTACTGGATGTCAGACAGGACACGGAGCATGTTGCAGATGACTTCTGCAATATTCTTCAGTACTGAAAATGAGTATAAATTCCTCACTTACTTTTGTGCCTGTTGTGTCTCCCAACCATATCTATTACCTTCCCACTAGAAGCCAGTGGCAATTTGACAACACTGAATAGCCCTTTGATCTTCATACCATACAATGATAAATTTCTTTTAGCTGGGACTATAATCCTTATGTTTAAAATGCTGCTGGTTTCAGTCATGCTCACCCAGTTTCCCTCTGGCTTCCTAGAAAGAGAAACTTGGTCACAATTTACAGAAATATCATGAGGTAGCAATGTATCTTTGCAGTACAGAGCCACAAAATATATTTAAAGTGTCCCACTGGCAAGTACAAATTCAAAACAGATTTAAGATGATCAGTCATACAAAAGATGGGTATTTGGATCACGGTGCCAGTTCATGCTATCTCAGCACCAAACCACTTACATGGAGACTGTAAATGCATCTTCCATTTGAGACCAGGCAGTGGCCATTCTTCTTGCTGCTAACAGACCATACTTCAAACTTCTTGAACTTTACCAGTCATCATCCATCCACAGCTGCCTAACTTCAGTTTATACTCTTGCTTGGCTTGCTGTTTTAAAAATTTGCCTTATTATTGGTATTGTTATCACTAGTGGTAAGGAAAACAAAAATTCAAGCAAGTAATTAATATTCTGTAATTACCTACATGTACGTAAGAGTCATCCAGTCAACCACCAATTGAAATTGTTTCAGTAGACTTAGCTCTGTAATATAGTATTTATCCAAGCACTGTACTCTGTGTTGGCCACATGTTCCAAGACACATATATCTACATATGAATAAAAACATCACTTTGACCAAAGAGACTTTGAAATAGCAGGACCAAAAAGCTAATATAACTGTAAGGAATAGTGCAAAGCACTATTTAATCATAATCATAGTTAATACAGTAAAAGTTTAGTTCTAACTACATAATTTAAAAATATTTATTACTGTCCAATTTTTATGTTTATACTCAGTCTATTAGGGAATGACATAATTTTTATTATTTTTTACTGTGGTGTTTGCATTTCAATCATACAATACGCCTCATTTTTGGTGTTACTTGAGCAGTGAAAAGTGTCAATATGTCATTTTTAAAAGTTCTAGCTAAGCATACACTCTACTCTTTTGGGGAATTAAAGATTTTTGCTTAAGCCGCAGCTAAAGCTTCTTTTCTTCTGCACTAGCATGTAGAGTGATAGAAGAGGATAATCTCCACCACAGTCAAAAGCAAGACACTCTTAATACTGACAGCAGTACCTTTCTTTAGCTTTGACAATACAACCAAATGACAGAGGAGAATTTCTTAACTTCTGAGTCAAAGACAGGATATTCAGAGCAGTCAGCCTGGGTGTTCTGGATATGTGAACATGCACCTGTGTTATGAGCAGAAATGTTAAATCAGGGACTTAATGCTTATAGAGGGATTTCATTCACTTAGGTTAGCTTGTTGAACTAGATATATGTAAGCTCTGAGGTTAATAAATCTTGAAACAGAGCCCCGTATGAGTCAATAGACAACACTGTGCCTGTTAAAGCTGTGTAAGCAATTTCTTCAATACATAGCATGCTTTTCAATTTTAGTCTGTTTTATTACTACTGAATGAAGTTGTTCATTCTTTATTGTTGGTTACTGTTTCCAACTGTAAGTGTTTGTACATCTATCTTTCTGAAGTGACAGCAAAGCTCTCAGAGCTACATGAGCCTCCATATTTTGGCTTTAAAGCTGCATAGCCCAAACTATCAGAAATTCAGTCACTCCCCTTTTTCTAGTGGAGCAATAGCAACCACTGGTGTGACTCAAGCATATATATTCCCTCACTCAACTCCTCCTCCTTGGAGCAGTAAACATGCAAAACACTCTTGTTTCTCTTCTTCAGAATTTATGTCATTTAATTCACAGAATCACAGAATAACATCAGGGATTGGAAGGGACCTTGAAAGATCATCTATTCCAATCCCCCTGCTGGAGCAGGAACACCTAGGATCAGGTCACACAGGAACACGTCCATGCGGGTTTTGAATATCTCCAGAGAAGGAGACTCCACAACCTCTCTGGGCAGCTGTTCCAGTGTTCTGTTACCCTCACTGTGAAGAAGTTTTTTCTCATATTTAAGTGGAACCTCCTATGTTCCAGCTTGCACCCATTGCCCCTTGTCTTATCATTGGCTGTCACTGAGAAGAGCCTGGCTCCATCCTCCTGACACTCATCCTTTAAGTATTTATAAACATTAATGAGGTCACCCCTCAGTCTCCTCTTCTCTAAGCTCAAGAGACCCAGCTCCCTCAGCCTTTCCTCATATGGGAAATGCTCCACTCCCTTAATCGTATCTGTGGCTCTGCACTGGACTCTCTCTAGCAGTTCCCTGTCCTTCTGGAACTGAGGGGCCCAGAACTGGACACAATATTCCAGATGTGGTCTCACCAGGGCACAGTAGAGGTGGAGGAGAACCTCTCTCGACCTACTGACCACACCCCTTCTAATACATCCCAGGATGCCATTGGCCTTCTTGGCCACAAGAGCACAGTGCTGGCTCATGGTCATCCTGTTGTCCACCAAGACCCCCAGGTCCATTTCCCCTACACTGCCCTCCAACAGGTCAGTTCCCAATCTATACTGGTACCTGGTGTTGTTCTTGCGCAGATGCAAGACTCTATGCTTGACCACATTCCATCTGTCCTAGAAGATAAATACATACCAACTGCTTTTACCCTATTCATGCTGGTTTCTTCATAATTCTGCTGATGCTGAAAAGTGAAAAGATGAAACCTTGTAAAAGACAAGTAAATACAGGTCAACTCTGACAAAATCAAAGCATCCATACCTTTTGGAAGATTATTAGGCTACTGAAGAGTAAAGTCAACTTATGAGAACTATTTTCTCCCACTCTGCCTTGATTTAAAGCATGTGCAATTTCTCAGTCTCTCTCCTACCCTTTACTTGCTTTCTGCTGTATCAGAGTAATCTAAGTAAGATTAAGCCCTTTTTTTCTGTTTTGCTGCTTGACCAATGAAGTTTTGTTCTGTGATTAGTCTATAAGACAAACTGCATGTTTATACCAACCTTGTACTAAAAAGGAATCTATGCAGCTCTTTCACATTTTAATAAAACTTCTTATGGAGTCACTCACATATGTGGCACCTAATCAACCACTGCGTTTGATAATCACAACATTAATCACCAGCTTTTTAAAATCCCTATCTCATTCCTGATTTAATAATTAGTAATGGTCATGATAGCTTAATGCATATGTTATAAAGCGTTACTAACATAACTATTCCAAATCTTCCCTTCCTCCTTGTGACAATTGAGGCCTTCATTACAAATAAACACTCAGCATCTCTATCAATGTTCAGCAGAGGCATATGTCAGCAGCATCTGATTTTTGTTACTCCACACACCATTACTCACATAGTTTGTTGTACTTGCATCTAAGCCTTTAAATTTGTAAACTTGCCTTTCCCACTGCACATTCATTGCCTTTTACTTTCACTTCAGCCTTGTTTGGTAACCCTCAGCACTAGATAATTGATTACTCTCTTCACTATCTCTTTGTGCAAAGAGTTATACTAAATCAAAACTACCACCTTTAAATTATTGTGCAGCCATCACACCTAGGTATTAGAGGTACGTTAAAATGTATCTCTAATCTATACTATGAAGTTCATTGTTTTAATTAAAATGCTCTCTGTACTCTCTAAAGATGATGATCCTTGCATTCCCCTTGCTGCTCATGTACGAGTCATGAAAAGTTTCTAATTATCCCATATGAATTTTGGAATAAATTCCAAAATTTTACTTGCTCTGCATTATGAAGAATTCATGTATGTACAGGTGTGGAGATGGATACGTTTCATCAGTGAATTTAGAAGAAATATTAGTGGTAGTCAGGACTATTTAATACCCAAAGAAGAACCAAATACCAAAATGCCTGGTGCAACCTTACCACAGGAAGGAGACATATTTCATCACTAAGGACTCCTATCTCACTTTCCAAAATGACACATGTAAACTCTAGCTAGTTGTTCACATGCATGTTTAGCTACACAGCCTAAAAAAGAAAGAGGGATTACATATTTATAGTATGTTAACAGTCCATCTGTAGCAGCAAGTCCATCAGGTTTCGTCACATATGCTTCCTGCCAACTGCTGCTCTTTACAGAACTTGAGTAGTAAGGGTCCACACCACACCAGTCCAAATCCTTGTATCTCGTTATTTGAAATGTTAAGGCAGTAAACATTAGCATAATCCAAAGACATCTGCTAAAAGTTTTTTTCCAGAAGACATCAAATGCATACATTTAAGAGTCTTGGCTAATATACAAATTTTACTCTGGCTGTTATTCCTTATCTATTTTTAATCGCTTATGTCTTTCTCCACTCACTAACTTTCCAATAGCACATTGTATCAGAGCCACAAGCAAGCACCTGAACATCAAGCCTTAAAAAGTGTATTCAGGTGTTTCCTTACCGTGAACACAAAGCCTCACCGCTGCAAAGAAAAGTTTAGAGGACACAACATTAGATCCTTCATTTTGAAATATTTCCTCTATAGATGGCTTACTTTGTTATGACTTACTCTTAACAAGACTTTAAAAACTGAAACTAAGCTACTGCTGAACATAGTGAACCATTTATGCCATAATTGTTCTAAATGAAACAGACAATTCTAGAGCTCTGCAGCAAAATGGACATGTGTTTCATTTTAGAGGTAGCATTTTAGTTTCATTAAAAAACTATCAATCAATCAAGTTTGGCAGTTTGGGGGGCTTTGGGTTTTTTAAATGGAAAGAACTCCTATTTCAAAGTTACAGTATTTAATAATTTTCAGAAACACAGAGTTTTCAAAAAATTAGACTTTTTAAGCAAAATGTGAAAATTTAATTTTATTGTAAATACACTTGATAACTGAAATTCTGCTGGGTCCTTCTATCTAGTTGCAGATACTAGGAAGAAGACACATTAAGGAAGCCCCTAGTCCTGAAAAATATATTTATTAATATGATCTCAAAATATTATCTTTCCTATGATCAAATTTCAAGTATGTTTTACTGAAAACACAATGCTTATGATCAGTGAATGTTTAGAGCTTTTTCATTTATAAAAAAATGTCTACAGTCGTTGTACTTTTCACCACTCAGCATGTGGCTCTTGCTATAATTAAAGACAAATCCATTAATGAATGAACATACACAGAGAATTTTTAAACTTATTTTTATTTGATCTATTTCTCAAAACAACAATTAATTTACAGATTTACAAGTAAAATTCAGCTATTGTCTTCTAAAGGAAGGAGATTTAAAGCAAACACTAAATACAAATTATCAGGGTTTTATCTTGATTTTATGAGCATACTTTTAGATGTGAAGAAACTAATGTTTCCAGAATTGCTAGTATTCTCACGTGCTTCTTTAGTGCTTGCCCTTCCCGAGCTGACTTCCACTTTCAGCTGCAAAAACGAGTGCTCTAGCAAATGAAATTCCAGGATGTGGATTCCGGCATGCAGGAATGAGAAACACACAGAGAGTTCCAATCTGTGCCCCCTTCTGGTCTCAGTCACTTGCTCAATGTCACAAAGAACTTCAAAAGCACAAGGTATCTCTTTGCATTTCTTAAAGGCAGAACTGACTTACCTTCAACTGATTATCTTTTCTTTTCCTACATTTGTTCACCTTGCTCCAGACATGCTATCTAGCTTTGACAACCAATAAGAAGCATACACGAGTCACCTCCATGATAGTATTCCAATTTCTTTTCTAAACAGTCTGTCCTGAACTGTAAACAAAATTAAGGATCTGAAGAAAAAAATTGTATGATAACATCAATGTAAGGTCTATTATAGGCCAATATAAGGGGAAAAAAATAAGGCCTTTGTGTAAAATAAACCTTGTTTTACCCATGCGTAAATACAGGCTGGGCGGAGAATGGACTGAGAGCAGGCCTGAGGAGAAAGATTTGGGAGTATTAGTGAATAAGAAGCTCAACATGAGCCAGCAACATGCACTCGCAGCTCAGAAAGCCAACTGCATCCTAAACTGCATCAAAAGAAGTGTGGCCAGCAGGTCCAAGGAGGTCGTTCTGTCCCTCTACTCTGCTCTTGTGAGACCCAACCTAGACAACTGCATCCAGATCTGGAGTCCTCAACACAGGATGGGCGTGGACCTGTTGGAGTTGATCCAGAAGAGGGCCATGAAAACGATGAGAGGGCTGGAGCACCTCGCCTACTAAGACAGGATGAGAGTTGGGATTGTTCAGCCTGGTGAAGAGAAGGTTCTGGGGAGACCTTATAGCAGCCTTCCTGTACCTAAAGGGGACCCCCAGGAGAGACGGTGAGAGACTCTTTGTTGAGGAGTGTNTATATATATATGTATGTATGTATGTATATAAATATGACCTCTTATTTTGAGTCTTTGTGCCTATAAAATCACGGACCAAACTAATAAGAAAGAGTTACTAGTAAGTCCAATGTAACACTAGCAATGAGGACCTGAAAGTTAGGATTCAAGGACTGACCACTTGTGCTCAGTTACAGCATAGCAAAGGCTGGATAGATGGGGCTCTTTGTATGCTTGTTCAAACAAGCTTTCTGACGCTTACCTAGAATTCTTCCAGTTCTGTGCAAAGGTCAACATTTCCTGGCTATTTTTATATTACTTAGTAGAAGAAAGGGTAGAAAATGGAGAGGAAAAAAAGCAATAAATTAATTACTGGTATTCATATCACCCAAGACATTTAAACTATGCTTTTGGGTTTTGTCACTTGAACTTCTGTTCTCCCCCATGTTTAATAAAAAACCACTAGTATAAACATAAACTCTGGAAGGTTATGAAGCACCATCTCACAAAAAGTTAGGTGGTTGCTGCTGCTGCACAGCTCCGAGACTGTTTCCACAGCATTTGGAAGTAGGGAGCAGTCAAAAACTGCTGTCTCATAAAAGTCTTTCTATGAAGACATGTTTTCTCCCTTTAGAACACTTACCAGTGCTGAAAAGGTATTCCAGCCCTCAAGAACAATGAAAGTGAGTTTTAAGACTTATCTTCACAGAGACAGTCCAAGGTGGAAAAGCAGTCAGTGATGTCCTTGAATAATTTACAGTCCAAAAGACAATAGTACCAAAACTGAGAGGAAAAGTATTTTTAACCCCATATGTGGAATCCTGCTCAAAATACAAACTTTTTAAGGAACAGAGTTGCTTGCTTAATTGCTATTTCTTTTTCCCTCCAGCAGGTTGGTGTGACAAAACAGATCTGTATATAATCAGTGCTGCCTGTCATATCTTCAGAAATCACTTAATTTTGTTACACACACACCCCTTATAGTTTCCACTTTTTTCCTAGTGTTATGCTCACCCTGCCCCTTCTTCCTTAGTTCCTAAAGTTGGACTCTTAAGTCTGGTGGCAGCTGGGAGGGCTATGACAAGATGTCAGCGTCTGGTGTACTTCGCAGGTAATAATATCATTTTGACAACTTACATTAGTATGATGATTTCTTCCTTACCTAGAATCCACTTTTTGAATTTTCTTTACTGGTCTACACCGTTAACTACAATTTACATCTGTTAGATGCTATTTCTTTGTTTTCTTTGTTACTTTTCAAAAAGCTTTTGTCCAGCTGCAGGCCTGCATTAGTTTAGCTGGTTAGCACTGGTGACTTTGTAGCCATAAGCAGTGCCAGTCTATGCCCCATGTTTTGTCATCACCAGTCAGTACTGCTCTGCACTGGTCTCCCCACTTCTCAAGACCTGTGCTATCATGGCAAGCCTGTACAGTTCTAAATTATACCATTATGTCAGTCATAAAAGTCTCATTCTACACAGAACTTATTACTACTATCTGTATAAAATTATGGTTGTACCATGCAAAAGTAAGGAAAGTAGAATAACAGGCCATAGCCACCTGCGAAGTCAAAAGGAAAAAAGCTATTACAGCTAAATCAAGTCATAAACAAAGCTCCAGGCAGAATAAGACAGACTCAAACAGACCAAGTCTGACAGCTTCAGAGAGAGTAAGTTTCAGCTCTGGGGTCTTGCAAACTCAATAGCAACCTTGTGCTCTGTATTGTTCTGGTGACCATTAACCTTTCCTTCTCCAGCTCTGATGAGGAGAATTTCCACTTTCTTCCAGCTACTCATGAGGGTGGAATAACACCGTCCTGGGCCCAGGGATTGCTGCGCACCCCTGCCTTGGCTGCCATTGGTATAGGTGAAATCACACAGATGAGACCCTCATAGTACCCGAGACAAAGGGGTTTTTTTTCCCCCCCTTTCCCTCCCCACAGAGCTCTCCCCTGCCCGCTCACTTGCCACCCTTGCAGCTGCAGCTGTGGCATGAGCCACAGACAAGAAGGCTCCTTATTTTTACTGATGGCAATGTTTCCCTTATTCCCGAAAGGGTCAGAACTTGAATGTGATAACTCTTGTTTGTTGATTAAATTTGCTGTATGCAGAGGAGAAGCCTTGTGGTTCTACCACAGGTGTGAGCACAGGGCAGAGAACAGGGTTGTGGATCAGCAAACTCTGTTAGCAAAGGCATCACTCTATTACTGACCTACAGGATATTACAGTACATATGGTCAAAGTAAAACTACAGTAACTGTATGATGTGATACTATCATCTAATATTTCTGAGCAGGCCTGATTTCTAGAGAGGTATTCACTTTCTGCTGTATCCAGTATGCCAAGGTTATACGAAAGACAAACTGGGCAGAAAAGGAGAAGAGGTAGCCAGACCCAAACAAACCAGTTTGTGTTTCAGTTTTGCAGCAGATCTACAAAAGCTAAGGCCAAAATATTACTGTTGAGATAAAGAACCCTATGAAATGTTTATGCCATGTATGTGGCTAGAAGTAGCAAGATATGGAGAGAGGAACAAGTGCCCATATAGGAAAAGCTTTTAAATCCAGTCCCATCAGAACAACAATCCCTGTCTTCAGTCTCTGACTTTCATTCCCCAAGCTTACAGTTGAGAAACTAAGAACCAGCAAAGCTGTAAACTTCCTTTGACCTGGTGAACTAAACCATCCTGCTGTTACGGCTCTATAAGGAACTGCTTTTGCTGTGCAACCAAAAGTAAATCACTACAACACACCAAGACCAAATCCTTTGTAGATATTATCAACATAACAGTTCTGATTAAAATCTTGTGGTTTAAAATTACTGTAAATGAAACAGGTCTGTATTTTGCCAATATTCAGTTCCTAAACCAGAATAAGTCCTCAAGTGAGATGACTTACTTATTTACAGACAGTCTAAATAATGCACTAGTAGCATTCAAAGTTGTTATTACCTAATCAATCTGAACTAAACCAGGTGATGAATTAACACAGCAACTTTATGTTTTTCAAGGACAAGTGGAAATGAAGAAAAAGAATCATCATTGGCCTGGAATTTATCAGTCTAGAGAACTTTTAATCAAATTTCTTTCACATTTATCATATATTTTAATCTTCCCTACAATTGTTGCAATACATCTTTTTCAAGCATAGGCTTAGCATTATTTTGATCACAGAAATATTTTTAAATAAAGGAAAAAGAATTAATTCCCTTCTTTAGAAAACAATACTTGAGTGGATTTATTAAGCTTCCTACCAGTGTAAAATAAATGATTGGATTTTTTTTTAAGATAATTAAGCATGTTGTTTCAATAAATTAAACATGCCATATTAAGGAAGTAGAATATAAACTTTCCTAGCTCCAGGCTCGATGTTCTGTTGTATTCCTATTGAGGATGATGCCTTCTGAATGACCTCTACAGTGACCTCTACATCTTCAAATGTAGTTAAAAAAACAGTCAAAGTTTCTTAAACAGTATTTCCTAAAGCCTTTGTTTTCTTTGCTCTATTCCTCTGCTATCTCTACAGTCCCTCACTGCAGCAGGACTCATGTGAGTGAGAGACAGACATAAACATCACTGAAGTCTTCTTTCACTTGACAGTTTTTGAAGGTTCTTCAATATGCATAGTACCTCAACTTCCTCTAAAACCTCCCATCTCTTCCACAAACAGTTTTCTTTCAGAATATAAAATAGTTCTGTTTGGCCATTTGATTAAACAGGTATCACAATTTGGCTGTTATCGACATCCTGTCATTTCACACTTCTTTCCCTTCCAGAGCCTCAAATACCTCCATCTCAAAACATGTCAGGCTGCCTACATTTCTCCTTGACCACTCACAGTGGGCCTTTGGTCAGTTAGATAACTCTGATAGATTAGCACTTGGATTCGATTTTTTCTGTAGTCCAACATATCTCATGATTTGCAGCAAAGAACATTTAGGTTTTGCATCCAAATCTCATCCCTGTTACTTACTTCTATTGCTATTATTAATGTGCCACTGCATATTAATAGGGTGCCTCTTCTTTACCTCCCATCCTAGTTCTCAAAGAGCTTATACAATGGAGAAAATTTTATACCTTACCCATTTATGTAGACAAGAAATCAACTGTACACTCTTTAAAATGCCAAGCTTTATTTAATTCAGTTTGCTGAATCATTTCTGTGACTGTCATCAGAACAGATAAGCCTTCTCACTGTTTTGACTAGTTGCAACATTTGCTTAACCTATCACTTAATATCACTCAGCACCCAAATTAACTTGTAAAATACTTGGCATTAGGTTAACAACATAAATCAAATGTCAGAGTTATAACTCTACATTTTCAGAAGCACAATCTAGAGGGAAATTTACTCATTACGCTATTTTGATGAAAAACCTCAAACTAATAGAAAAGGTTTCCTGAAGCTTTTAAGAAAAATTCCTCCAGTGTTTCCTCCAGGTTGGAAATTATTTTTTTGCAAGTATCAGAGTCAATGGCAAAAAACTGTTGTTTCAATTGAGAGCATCTCCAGAGTTTTGATTTCTTTATACTAATCTGCTCGAGACTACCACCAGCAAAACTCTTCTGTGGCTAGTAATGTATCAGACATTACAAAAACACCATGATATTATGATTCCCTTTTAAATCAATATCATTTCAACTTGGTTGTAAGTTTCTGAATTAGAAATACTGCAGTGAAAATTAATTACATATAAATATCTTTCAAATAGTAGGTATCTTACCTGCTTACAATTTAATTTTTCATCAGACGTCCCCAGCATTTCTTCAAGTTTTTAAGAGTCAAGAAAAGAAAAGATGGAAAGACATACAGACATCTTTGTGTGTTAGTTGCACTAACAATCATGGATTTCTTGAAAACAAACAGTAGTACAACACCTTACCTGTCAAAGCAGTAGCCACTATGAATTTGCTCAAGAGTCTAGGTGCATTGCATGACGACTCAGAAGATATGGGTTCACACATCATCTTAATCATGCTTTTATTGCAGAGTTATAGGTAAGTCATCCTCAGTGTTCCGCTGTTTGTTACTGTATTTCATACTAATGCTTTATTATTTCACGTAGGTTTTGCAAGGATAAAGACAGTGACCAAGAAGTCACTTGCAGTGTGGAAAGCAGCAGCTTTTAATACGTAACATGCTTTTTATATGCTCCACCACAGACACAAGGAAGGAACATCTGCTTCCTAGAGTGTTGGCTCTTTTCCTATTGCCAAACTATTCATACAGGCATGTGCAATATAACTTTATCAGAAATTTACAGGAGAGAGGAACTGCGACACCTAAGAAGGTTGAAGGAATGCTCTTTCCAGACTCTTGTGCTCACACATTATTCCACAACCTCTCTATATGATTTCATATTCTTTTTGGCACAGAAAAAAATCTTACTCCCTCTCTGTAAGGAAAAACAATATTATGATATGTTGAAAGCCTTTGCACAGGACATCAGTCCTATAAAACTGTAGCCCCTCTGGATATCAGTGCAACCATCATGATACAATTTAGCAGCTAAATCATTATTCTCTGTCTTCCAGGTGGTTAGGTAGGGGAAGCAGCACTGAGGAGGGAGGTGCCCCTTTAACTGCAAAGTAATATTAGAAAAGGATAAATGGATAGAGAACTAACAGGTATTTTCATTCATATTCATTGATGAAGTTTCAGAATGTTACGAACTCCCAGGCTATCTCTAGCCATTGCTTTAAAAGTCTACATCTGCTGTTATTGAAAGGAAATATTAATATTCCTTAAGTATTCTGATTGGGAAATAAAGTTGTACTAAAACCCATCACATGACCTTCAAGAAAGAATACTGCTCATGCTGCTTTGCAAAAGACTGCAATACCTTTTTCACACTTAAGTTTCAAAAAAATAGACACATCCATGGGGAAAAATCCACCAGATGTATTTCTCAAGTATCCCAAAAGTATTGAAGAGAGGTAGGGAGGAACTTCATACACTAATAGTTTCACTATATAATGATAAGTTGCAGCATCACAACACTACCTCAGTGGGTATCTTTCCTCACACACTTCACTCCCTGTGACATTTTAGGATGAACACACAGCATCTTTATCAAAAAGAGCAACCATATATCTCTTCCCCTCAAATGGCACAAGGGCTTCACAGGGAAAAGTTTTTGGAACAAAGTTTTGTGCTTCTGGTACCCCATGTACAGTTCCTGTCTTCCTAAGAAAGAGAGATGGAAATTGTACGTCACATGATACTATGTAGCTTCAGTAGCAGATTCACAGTATATACTTTTTGCCCTGTCTCTTTTGCTATATGTTTCAAATAGAAAAATTAAAATAAAGAGAACATCTATACAATGACAGAATCAGATTAAATTAAAACCTCATTTGCTTACATCCCTGGTCTTAGGCTTATTTCTAGCCATTAAAAATAAGTGCAGTTTAGCTCAGATAAGAGAGTGGCACCTCCTTCCACGATGTCACTGTGATCTTAGTCATAGCCCTTCTTCTGCAGTAGAACAGTATTGTCAAAATATACCTTCATCTTGCTCCTATTGCTAAGACCCTTGCAACATAATTTAGTTGTCCTACACTGACACTGAACAGAATGTAAAATAAGTTATTAATTTTTTTTTAGTTTCAATATTGCACTGACTTCTTCTTCAGCTATTCTAATTTCAGCTCTGTAAAACCATGGTAAAGGGAGCCTCAAGTGATAGTAATTTTAAGAAACATTTGTTATCAAGCAAATTCAGGAGTTTTCTGTGTTTCTTATGTTTAAAAGATGGAGTTATCTGATTTCATGACTGTACTGCATCTTCCGCTCACAGCGGGCCCTTCACAGTTCTGTCTCTCAACTCAAAGGTCAAAATTTCATTGATCCAAATGAACCAATTCATTAACTTAATTTTCATTTACTTTTATCCAGCTGCTTCCTATCTTTCACCAACTTACCAGGAAACATCATCGGGGATGTCTTCAATCACATTCATAAGATGAGGATACATCAGCAAGAAGAATGAGTGTTCGTGAAAATGGAATTTGACACAATTTTTCTTCCCCTTGAAAGCTTCTTCTAATGATCTCCCCATGCCAATTTATTTTCCCAATTTGCTCTATTTTCCTTTCAAAACAGAAATTTTAATGAAGACAAGATTTTCCACCAGCGTTCAGGTGATCTTAGAAATGCATTCCTGTTAGGCGGACATGAAATATCTATAGTTCATAGAAGAGAAGCAGGAGCAGAATCTTATTAGCAAAGAGGGACACAATAAGTATGAACTAACACATAGCAAGTGGAGTCACACATGAGGTCCAGTGATGTTGTGAAAAAAAAGAAAGTCTCTGTTCAGGAGTAATTCAGTGATGGAGATATTGCAGACAAAGAAATAGTACTGAAGGTAACCCTACCAAAAAATCATAGCTTCACATGCCCAGCAGATGAAATCACACACCAGACATATGAATGGTGTTGTCCCAAATTATCTATCTCTACCAGAAGCAGAGACACTGCTGTGTAAAGAAAAAAAAAAAATCTTTTTGTCATCAAGAATGGAATTCAAATCTCCATTTTAATTATCAACTCTCTAAATAAAGGCACATAAAACTGCCATTATCACTCTCACCAGGACGCTGCTATTTCCAAAAGGCGATCATTTTAGGCAACATTGAAAGATTTTTCGCTGACCTTTCTTTAGCTTTTATATTGTCAGTTCAGGATTCCTTTCATGGCATGTGCATTTCTCCTCTTTTCAAGTATTTTCTAAAGCATACTCTTATCAAAGTGTGATACTGTCTTGACAGTGGTTTCAGTTTTTCTGATTAGAACAGGGTTGCCTTCATAGTTAGTGTGTATACATTTCTTTTCACAGTGTGTCCAATTATTGTGGTTATAATACATAGTGAGGGTCTCTCTTCAATCAGGATTTCAGTTACGCTGGGATCTTCATAGATGTTCTTTCTCAACAAGTATCTGCCATCTCTTGGCTTAGAGGAACTAGGAGCTATGTGCATTTACTGGGTCTGTAAAACTATAGTGCATTTTATACCTGCTTCCGGCAACACATTTGTTCACTTGCATCATGATAACAGGCTTGTCTGTATTCCAGTTTTTTCCAAGCTTAGACCTCATTTGAGAAAAACTATCAAAATATTAAAGTTATGTAACAAATTATACCTCTCAAAAATCTAAAGGTCACATTATAGCATTTTAATGAACTTCTAAGCCTAAAACAAACAGAAAACAATAAACAGTGGATATGGAGTATTTACAGTTTAATAATGATGGTCAGATGCCGAAGATCTCAGTACAATGTGATCACTGTATTGCCAGGAGTTCCTTATCCATTTGGCACAGGATCACACACCGGCAAGGCTGGCAGTGAGCATTTGTTTCAATTCCTTTGCTGATTCTCCATAACCCTGTTATTCCTACTTGATCTTACACAGTCATTTCTATTGTAAAACTTTGGCTTTTTGCAAACAGCTGAGTTTTCATCCTGCTATATAATTAAAACAGTTGGGGCTATGAGCACTCTCTTCTTGACATGCTTACCCTTCAAGCTCTACTTCCAGCTCTGAGGTGCTCCATTTTTGTTTTACATCCCCTCTTCAGAAATGGTGGTCTCTAGTGATTCAGAGGCAAATCCGTATTTACAGAAGCCTTCACTGAAAGGTACACTGCAAGTGTGAATTCTTCCCGCTCACAGAAAATTCTTGGCATCCCCTGAACTTTCACAGGGCTGAAACTGTCTCCGCACAGAGGTCAGAATGGGAGCCACAGCAGCACTTGAAGGTGCAAATCAGCTCCTCTCACCTCTGAGCTGCTTCACTTCAATACTACAATCTGTTTTGGCTCCGTTGGGAATTTTCTTAAGGCACTTTCTCTGTCAGTATGATATTCAAGATGATAAAATTCAGTTTCATGCTCAAGCACATTCTAAGCTGCAAGGCTGTGCGATCTGACAGACTTAGAAATTCAGCAGCCCGTGAAGAAAACTAGTACAAAAAATAAGAGGCACAATATTTCTTTTTTGCTAGTTTATAAGTTACATTCAGCACTTCTCAGAAAGATAAAAGGCAATGCAAGAGGCCAAAAATCAGTGGTTGAATATAATACAGAAAGTGGGAGAAGAGCATGTAACATGCCAGGTTTTGCTGGTAACACATTCTTCATTCCTCTACCTCTCATGTCTGTGAAAAATAACCCATTAATTGTTAAAAGTTTCATGGCTGAAAACTCTTCCCAAAAGCATCTGCATACCCTTTAGCTGAAAGTGTCTGAGTGCACATATAAGAAAACAGACTGAGAGAGGGATACAGAATCACAGAATCATACAGGGTTGGAAGGGAACGCTGGAAATCATCTAGCCCACCCCCCCTGCCAAAACGGGTCCTCCTACAGCAGGCTGCACAGGAACTTGTCCAGGCGGGTTTTGAATGTCTCCAGAGATGGAGAGTCCACCACCTCTCTGGGCAGCCTGTTCCAGTGCTCTGCCACTCCTCATGTTTAGATGGAACGTCCTATGTTCAAGTTTGTGCACATTGCCTCTTGTCTTGTCACTAGGCACCACTGAGAAAAGACTGGTCCCTTCCCCTTGACACCCACCCTTCAAGTATTTATAGGCATTGACCAGACCTCCCCCCCTGCCAAGTCTTCTCTTCTCCAGACTAAAAAGATCCAAGTCCCTCAGCCTGTCCTCGTAAAAGAGATGCTCCAGGCCCCTAACCATCTTTGTGGTCCTCTGCTGTACCCTCTCCAGCAGCTCCCTTTCCTTCTTGAACTGGGGAACTCAGAACTGGACACAGTACTCCAGATAGGGCCTCACCAGGACAGAGAGGAGAGGCAGGATAACCTTCCTCGACCTGCTGGTCACACTCTTCTTTCAGCCAGTTTTCAATCCATCTCACTGTCTATTCATCTAACCCAGACTTCCTAAACTCACCTATGAGGATGCTGTGGGAGATTGTGTCAAAAGCCTTGCAGTTCTTTTAGTTGAGTTTATTCGGCTATGGCAGGCAACAGCTTAATATGTTTGACTGTATAGTATTGACTAAAATAATTAAAACTTCATTGCTTCATTGCTCTAGATATTTTAGATTGATAAGCATAAGTGCACACTGCATAGTAGCAAAGCTCAGGACAACACAATACTGAATATTGTTCAGATTTACTACTCCCCTCCTTTTTCCAATATAAAGGCTGTTACCTCATCACAATTAACCATCCCTTCTTTAGTTAAGTACTTATGGTTATGTCATTCTAGAGAAATTTAAATATTATTGGGATTATTCTAACTCTGAAAGATGTTGCTAAAATACCTCCTCTAATCAAGCATCAATTATGTTATTCCCCACTAACACCGTGAGCATGTTGACCTAGCTAGTCATGTTCTGGCAATCACAAAGAGAAAAAATACATAGCAACAGTGACTACTCCATAGAAACACCAGCTGAGGAACAAAAGGAAAATCCACAGAAACATTTCAAATGCTCACACTTGGTCATTTCACTGCTTTGCATTCTATCATTTCAACACAAAACATTCTAGAAAAAAAAAAAAGTTGTGACTGAAACAAGAAATACATTATTTGTATAAAAATATTTAAAATAACTTTTTTATAAAAAGA
>VXBJ01007104.1:287828-359625 GCA_013400055.1 Nycticryphes semicollaris
ACTTTTTTATAAAAAGAAAACAAAACTTAAAATTGTAAAGCCAGATGATAATAAATTTAGGAAAATAGCCAGGGATTAGGTGTCTCAAAGAAACAAAGAAGCACAGAGCTTATTACTGGTTCCCAATTAAGACTAAAAAAGAGCAGCAAACACTTCAGTGTAACCGATTACCCAGCAATTAACTTTAGGGAATGCCAGCATATAGGGGACTACACTTCTAACTGGTAGGTCTCACTTCAACTCTTCTTCCAACAAATTGGTGTCAAGATACAGGAATCACTGGGGCAAAGCCATGCTTTACAATAGAAGCATTTGTTGCAAAAGGCTGTTCTTGTTTCTATGCTCCTATGCTGATTTTGTTACCTCATTTCTCCACCAGCTTCATCTGTTAGTTATCTTCTTTACTGTTCTCATATCTTAAACCTCTACATTCCCCAGTCAGCTCATATTCCTTCCTTCTTCCCCTACTCCCAAACTGCTTTTAACTTTACCTTGGATCTTCCTCATATTGCCCTCTGCCTCTTCTATAAGCTGATCTTGGCTTTATTCCCAGCCTTTTATTCTTCTCTTTCTCAACATTTGCAGCTGCTCCTCTCAGGTTCATGTGGCCAGGGCACCCTGGGAGGAAACAGGATCCTAAGGAGATTATTCTCACCCTCAAGGAGTCACAAGAAATAGTTGTGGATAAAGTGTCTCCAATCAGCATATTGGAAAAGTCAGAGGAAAGCTGAATACTAAATCATCCACAAATGCTAATGACAGCCCTGACAACTCTCTGCACTCTACATAAGTTTTATCCTCAACTGTAAAAATTTGGCCAAGATACTAACAACTGCCTGCATGAAGTATCAAATTAGTATTTCTATCAACTATGGCTTATGGGCTCCTTATGAGCGCATCAGATGGAAAGAAATATGTTTAACTACATTACTTTCTCAGGCAAGGTAGTTCAGATAATTTCTATCCAGCTTAAGAATTGCTGTGTAGCCCCCATTCACTCAAATAACCAGTTTCTACTCAAATATTCTCCATGTCTTTTGTGGTCAGCTGCATTTAATTTCTGTATTTCCTTACAATATGTTGGCCTCATATGAAGTGCTTCTTAAGGCACTTCTATATCTTCTTTTAAGAAAATACAACTTTCCTGCTGTTAATTGTCATTTTTAGCATATAACATTCAAGACACTATGGCTTAAACCAACAGCTTTTTAGTTCTAGGTAGTGTCTACTCCAGGTATAACTGTTTTCAGAAGTACTGCGCTAACTTGGGCTTGACATTTCTTAATGCCATTTTTAATTTTCATTAGAAATAGCTAAATAATAATTCTATCTTGCAGGTTTTCTCTAGTTAAATTGCCAGTGTTTTCAAAATTTCCTAGTAGCCAGTACAGTAGCATAATATGCCCCCCAAACATACGCTGGAACTCAGTTGTACTACACTGATTTGAAAACTATACACTATATTTTTTATTTATTCAAATATATATATCCTTTGCTTAGAGACTATCAAAGGCAGAGGTTGGGGTTGTTTTTATGTGTCCCCAGAAAATATAAGATGCATCCTTGCATACAGCCTCACTGTAAATATTATTCATTCTCAAACATATTAAGAACTTTCATTTTTTTAAAATGCTTCAACATGTGCCTTTCAAACCCTCATTCAAGAGACTGTTTTATCAAGAGTTTTGCTTCTATGCTTTTTTCCTTTACATATCAGCCATAAAATAATTCATAATCCTGTATGTTTAAATTTTTATACTCTAACTGTATCTCTTTTCGTGCTCTTGCATCGTATTGTCAATACAGAAAGGGGAATGAGAGAAATATGAAACTCTGACATTTTTGCTTAAAAATAAGATTTCATTCTAAGCATATTGCATAAAAAACAACAATGTACCTACAGGTTTTGAAAAGCAATAACTTTAAGGACATCTTTCAGGCTAGTATCTTCAATGCAAGCAGGTTTTGATATTTTTTTTAAAATTCATTTATTTCTCCAGAAAAGTTCTGTCATGCATTCAAAGGTATGCATGAATTTTTGTCACTTTTTTTGTATGGGTTTTTTTGGGGGGGGTAGAGGAAGTGTCTATAAAAGTCAAGTTAACAAACTTATATTATGCCAAGGAAGCAATCTGCCATGTTAACATAGTTCTGTCCTAATTACCTAGCTTTACAAAACTTTTTTACACACAATTCAAAGAAATAGCAATGGAGGCCTGAACCATGCTCCTAATTCACCTCAATAAATGCTTTTATGAGCAGAGATATGCTCGGAACACAAAAGCTAAGATTTTTTACTACATTTGTCATTTTACCATGATGACTGTTTAGCTAAAGCAGCAACATAAACTTGAAGAGTTCAGGAAGTCAGAACATGCAGCTTTTAAGACAAATTTTGCATACAAAAATAATGTTGAACAAATTCAAGAAATCAAAGTTATTAAAAGCAAGTTAAGGCTTTGCAATTCATTATTGCCACCAGTTTAACCACAGTGAGCTTTTCCCTTCTTTTTCCAAAGCCTACCTATTACAAAGTTACACACATGAGACTGGGATGTCTTTCTGTTGACCATATCCCTTAAACTAAAGACTGACAGCTCCAAAAATGCATACAGCAATGGACTGAACTTATGAGTCCCTAATTGGCTCCATCCCAGAGAAATTTCACTAGCTCGATATGTCTGGTTTTACCAACAGCTATCTCTTCCTTGGGCACTCCTGCACCTTCTCTATAATTAACGAATTGTCGTTGACACCATAGTGTTTCTATGAATCAAAAGCTGAACGGACATCACGTAGCAATCACGCTACACTTACAATCTGTTGTTCCTGTTTTCCACTTGCCAGCAAAATCGATTTCAGGCTTCCACAATAAGCCTAGAACATTTCTTACAATATTAGAAATTATTTCATGTGATGTTCCAAAGTTAACTATGGAAAGATAAAGCAACTGCACTGTCACTGTTACTACTCAGAGCAATTGCATTAATGTCAAATTTTTTTGAAATCTTTTTATTGTATAATGAACAGTACCAACATGATTAGAAATCTAATTCATACAGCACAACCATACTTTAGACCACAAGAAATACTGCATTATGAGCATCTGAGATCTGCAAATGAAACCGTTAATAATTGTTATCACTAACACACCTCCTTTAAATCTCATGAAGATTAATTTGAAGCAGCCTGAAAATAGGTACACTTCATTTACACAGAATACAGGCCTCCATTTACCCAGAGTGCAGGCCTCAGAATGTAATATGCTATATATAGCTGCTTGATTGTATTTGATAAGTTTATAGCGGGAAGTGGCATACACTAATATCAAACCCAAGAAAATAATTTTACCAAAAGCTGACCTGAGGACATACTTTTTGATACCACATGATTCCAAACAAGCAGGTAGTCATTTGTGGCAGTTTTCAGGATATTTAAAAGCTATTTTTATTTTTATTTGTTCTTGTGTAGCATTGCACACCTAAATCCACAAATTTTTAAGAATTCTTGCATTCTATGAGTTACAATTATCCACTTATTCAGTCGTAGCTTAAAATCTAGAAGATTCCCTCTCGTGTATTGTTGACACAAGTTCACACCATTTTTACGTTCTCAACAATTACATCATTTATTTTTTGTGCTACATTGCTTATTTTTAGCATAGATATTATTTTTGAAAAAATAAATGTTAAAAAACTGTACCCATCTTAAAAAAAAAAAAAAACAATTTAAATCATGATAAGCTCATGAAAACAGAAAACCCATATCTTTCCTTACGGAATTACCATCAAAGCAATTATTGCATCCTGGGTTTCTTCAGTTTCTGGATAAATGTTCCAGATATGGAAAAGGCAAAAGGCAGCATTTATTCTCTGTGCTATGTACAGTAGTACACTAACAACAAAGCTTATATGATCTATGACTTGTAAATAGGTCAGTTCACTCTAATGTGGCAGAAGTTAAACATTGCAATAGTCTTGTGAAGCACTACCTTCAAAACTGTCTTTTCAAAAGTAAATTTAAAGCCTTAAATAAGTATCTGAAGGTAACAATAATTAAATTCAGTGCTTTACTTCTTTAGAGGATGCATCCTCATGAACATTTGCAGTAGCTTAATATGCAGCACTTTCGCAGACCATATTTAATGCTGCATAGCCTAATTTTTATTCAGACTCTTTTTTGAACCTCAGAGGTCATTACTTCTTGCTTTATAGCATCAAACATCTCTAACTCAACAAATTTCATCAGACACAGAGGATGAACTTTTCAGCATCCACAGTAAGCCAATATATATGCTTTCGTGCTTAGACAGAGGCTGAATCAGTTCCATAAATAAATACAGAAGTAAGCTCCAGTTTCCACAGACAATTCCCTAAGCCACTGAGCAATTGCCTCTATGTAGGCATCAAAGCATCTGCTTTAAAAAAAAAAGAAAAAAAAAATAAATCTATGAGAGCATCATATAGCAAGTATTTATACAACCTTTAAAAAACATCATTTTCATACACATATAAATGCATATACACTGAAATGTACGCAACTATGTAACCTACATGTGGATTGTATCAGTTATATTTTTTTGCATATCCTGTAGTAGAAGCTGCTTGTTCTTCAGGTGCAAGTTATGGCTAGTGCTATAGTAGTTCTAGGTAGAGCTTTGTGATGACCATAGAAAGGCTTTTTTGAACTGTTTGGTTCTGTACTGTTTGAGTGGCAAAGCAAGCCTTTGCAAACATCCCTAAGAGTAGCCAAAATGTTAAAAACACATTGGGAAATAAAGGCAAAGTTCTGAGGGAGGCTGATTAATCAGATAATGTTTGTCAAGGCATAAAGCAAAAACCTACTCTTGAATCCAGCTTTAGCCAAAATGAAGCATGCCAGTGGAAGATGACATCTAAATGGCTGGCAAGCACAATTGCCTTGAGTGAGAAGGCAGATACTATCTTCTATGGCAGAAGCTAGCTGAAAGCCAGAGAAAACACCGGAAGTTTTGTCAATTAGTGGAATCTAAAGACAAAAAAAAAAGAAAACAGACAAGAAAAAAGATAATTTCTGTACATCTGTAGAAAAAACCATGGAACCTGGTAACACACAGATGCCAGACTGCACACCTCATGTCTGAGCAGAAGACAGGGTATTTTGAAAAGTTCCCAGTGTGATTATTTTTCTAACTCATAGTCTTTCTCATTTACTGCCTGAAATTGATCACGTAGTCAGTGTTCCCTAGTCACACAGATGATACTTTCTATGTATAGAAAGCAGCATGACTATGAAATAAAACAGAGCTAACTGCACGGAAAGCACAATAACACAGGTATTCTGGGTTAGGTTAACTTGAAATGAAACAACAAGCCTAATATGCTTTAAAATTTCTCCTACATGCATGAAGTTTTAACTGTCACTTCCTTTTTTAATTCTGGGAAAAAGCTTTTTCCTGGACTACTTTGCTGACACCTAGTGAGCTTTGGCTCGAACAGCTTCAGGCACATGAGCTCCTAGAAAAAGAGAGGTGGTAAGAGAGTGGCTGTTCTCTTCATTCCCCTTGCAGTGAAATATTTTATGTGCCCGTGTCTGTGATTCAGCAGGGTACTGACTCATATATCATCTCAGAGAACACTGTAATACTGATGAGACGTTAAAATGTGGAAAGATGGTAAAGAGGAAAAAGGGAAAAGAAGTACAATGAAAAGAAGCAATGGTCAAAGTCTTTCTCTCCCATGCTAAATACCTTTTAAAAGGAGTACTGACCAAATAAACATGCCACTGGTTGTGACTTCCATATTTTCCTTTTCTCCTCTTGCATATTTAACTGGGATATCTCAGTGCCAGTAACTTCCAGTTAACAGCTCCTTTGTTGTTTGCTTTTAATGTAAAATATAGACTACAAGTAACTCATTATGGTCTCAAAATTAATTCTAATCTAATCCTATCATTACAATAGCATTACTGTCGCTTTATCACTGGCTTAGTTTGGGAGAATCGTAATTGCACAGAAGATTCTCAGCCTCACTGAAGTGGTTTAATATTGCCTAGGAAACAGGCAACAGTTAGATGATAGGGCATTTTCTTATATCAAAGAATTCTGAAGCTTACAATGGACAAAGAAACCATTTATTTATCTTTAAATATCAACCTCCTGTTTTTAAATAAGAATTGAACTAAGACTGCATTTTACTTCCATAAAAATGTCGGGACCATTAGTCTTACATAAATAATGGAGAATACATACTGCTACCAACCTTCCTGTAAGTTAGTCTCTTGAGAGCTGCTGGTCAGGGATTTTTGTGTTTAACCAAAGGAACTTATTATCTTTCCAAAATACATGGTTTAACTAACTAAAATCTTACAAAATGCACAAACATCCGGACACTTGAAAACACCTATGCAGAAAGTTGTGCTGCTCTAAATTTTCAGTATAACAAATTTAGGATATTTAAACTTAACTCACTGATATAAAAGAAGCCACTAAAACAAACACTGTGTAGTTCTTTCTATCATAAACATAACAGAGATGCTAGGGTTTGCATAGACTGAATTCGACTACAAAACTGTATAGAAGACACACTTCTGTTAGTGAAAGAAATTAACTAGTGCGTACAGGGTGCATTTTTCTTACAATGCTTATGACAATAGATGTGCTTCTCTTCCCAGACACCGCCCAAGCTGTCCACCGTGGCACTAAAACAGTCACTGCTACTTTCCTTCCTCATCAGCCTGTTGTGTTGGTTTAGGGATTTCAGCCAGACAGAACTTAATCCTGCATTTAAATAGGCAGTTCAGTCACTTTATTTCTTTCTCCAAAGAAGAATAATCAAAATAAGTACTTCCAGCTAGAGAAGAGAGTGCACTTAAGATGATAATCCCAGAGCATTTTTAACTCTTACATTCTGCCTGCTGAACCTCTAAGACTAAAAAGTAGATTATGTCTGAAACACAACTATATGTCTATAACTTGTATTTTCATGTAAGATTACCAGTTACAGTGAAAGATAAACTATTCAGATGAAACATCAGCTTTTTATATAATTTTGCCTTGCAACTATATTAGGAATAGTATATTTGAGCATTTAGACCCAGAACTTAATCAAAGCCTCAGAGCTTAAGCAGCTTTTTGAAATTTGCAATTACTTGTATATAAGGATAATATACGCTTTATTACTTAACTACGCTTAAGTGTGATTGAATAATTGATTTTTGACTTACAGATCAGACACTTCCACACAATATATTTCACCTTTATCCATAATAAATTTCAGACTCAAACTCTACTACACAACTCAATAAACAATTATCTTAAAGTTCCTAAGTGGCTTTTCTGTTGCTAAATTTCAAATTAAATCCCTGTCAGCAAAAGGCAAATTAAAACTTTCATATTGTGCAATTTTTTTTTTTAATTAAAATATGCTTTTACTCTATACATATCTAGTATTTTTCATAACTTGATTTGGGCTGAGTTGTAAAAGGTTATTGTTATTAGTTAATGAAAAAAAGTGAACTACTTAATATGTCATTCACCTAGAAGTATATTAATTGTAATTGATACATACAAAATTATTACTTCTACATTTACCCTTTACAACAAAAATTATGGGTTTTAAATAGTATAATCAAGGAAATAACATATTCCCACTGAAAAAAAAAAAAAAAAGTGAGAAGAGAAACAGACCAGGCAAGATGATTTTATTAAAGAAGTTCAGGAGCAGAGCTGTTTTTCTTTCAAAAGCTTTCACCCCTTAGTCTTAACCTTGTTTAGATGAATGACAGAAACTGCTTTTATTCTCATTTCAATTGTCTTGATCCCTCTTCAGATCTCTCTTATCTCCACTTAATGCAAGGAACAATTTCTTCATGGGAAAAAGCACAAAGACATTTTTTTCTTGCTTGTCCCGTTGCCATAGCTTGGCTTGTAAAACCCACAAGGTACAAGATATAGTAACAGGGTACCAAAGCATGAACTATCTAAAAATAAAGACATTTATATTGTTTCTGTTCTTTTCACTGTCAGAGCCTTTTGCAAATACCAACAATTTAATCCTTGGAACATAACTGATTTCCATATTCCCAATGCAACAACACTACAAAAATTGGAAAAAAAACCAAAACTGTGTGATTAAATTCACCGAGAACTAAATTCCAGATGTCCCCTGTTCCCCAGCATAAACTTTTAAATGCTGCTGCTTTCGTTACAGTCATCAGCACCCATGCAAACAAGCCATCAAGAGAATTTGGAATGGTAACAGAATTTTCAAAGATTTGATACAATAATTGAAAACACAATATATGCCTGAAACTTTCCTGTCTATTATGAGAGAAGCAGAAGCACACTATACATGCCTTAAATCCAGCACCTGCAAAGCATATTGCCAGTCTCAGGAACTGTTTTGTAGTTCAATACACATGTGGCATTAGGGACAAAGTACTGTAATTTTAAATCAAAAAAATACATCAGAAATTCTACGAATTTTCATTCCAATGCAGCCAATCAACAATGCCTTAAAGAGACTAAAGAGGCAGGCACACCACCCCTTCACACAGAATACATTTTAGATTCATCTGAATAGATGCTTCTGATAAAAACACAACAGTACACAAACTGAACAGCAAGTCAGTTACCCTGTTGTATTTAAAATATGTGCTCCTGCAACACATGTACATTTAGGAACCAAATATAAACCAACTCTTGGAGAAGAAATTTACCATGAAAAAATCTACCATAAAGGAATCTACAGAGATACTGGAGAGAGTCCAGGGAAGTGTCACAAAGATGATGGTGGGACTGGAGCTTCTCTCCTGTATAAGTCTGAGGGAGCTGGGACTGCTCAGCCTAGAGGAGAGAAGGCTTAGGCGGGATATTATTAATGTTTTTAAGTATCTGGTGGGAAGGTGAAAAGAAGGGGGAGCCAAGCACTTTTCATGGTGCCCAGTGACAGAACCCGAGGCAATGGGCACAAACTGAAACCCCAGAGGTTCCCCCGGAACATCAGAAAACACTTTTCTACTGTGAGCGTGACTGAAAGCTGGCACATACTGCCCAGGAAAGCTGTGATGTCTCCATCTTTGGAGAAATTCAAAAGCTGACCAGACACAGTCCTAGGTAGGCAGGTCTAGGAGACTCTCCTTGAGCAAGGGGTTTTGAAAAGATTACCTCCAGAGGTCCTTGCTAACCTCAACCGTTCTGTAATACCACAACTTACATCCCTAGTTACAAGTAGCAGACCTAGAGAACAATTTCCCTAAAACAAAACTAATTCAATAAATAGAATTTACAATAAAATATTGAGGTAATTCTGATCAACCCCAGGTTTCTCATGTGGCCCTCACCATTCCTTTTTCCCCTCAATCTTTTTTATTCTCTAACACAAGAAATCAGTCACAACATGTAGTGCAGAAGAGTGTTATATTCATTATGTAGTATTCTGAGACATGGGTCATATTTCCAGGGCCTGGCTTGCTCTCTGGCTATTTTAGTGTAACAGAGACCAGAAACCACTGTTCATCCACTGAAAACAATAAGCATTATCATTATCAGTTTCAGGGTTTTTTAAAGGATAACAAGAGAGGAGACTCACTGAAACCTACCTAAAAACAAGGGTCTACTCACTATTAAATTTCTCACTCAGTATGTAGTAATCAAACATAATTTTTATTGTGCTGACATAACACAGTGTAACACTAACTCCAATTGATCAAATTTTTGCAATGCAAAGATCACCAACCAGCATTTTTCTTCATAAGGATTTAATTTCTACTATGTTCTGTCATACCTCCTCCTATTGTGAAATTTCTCATGTTATGCATAGATCATGTATTTCTTAATTCACTTCTCACTTTATCCAAGTAACAAACATACTAAACTTCAAACGTAACTCACCTGAAATGTCTTGTTTCAGAAGAATAAAAATCAGCTGTATTTGCCGTTGGGAAGTAACAATTACTCTGCAGAATTTGGAGAACAAGATGCAAAAAGGAAAACATACTTCAAGTGTTCAGTTATGTATATTTTTTCTTTGCAAAAGTTTCTCGCTATTTTCCTGAATAATAAAATATCTTCTAAACCCTTAAAATGAAAACTGCTCTATGATACACATATTTCAGCTTTATTACTCCAAAACCTAGTACGAAGAAGAAATGCAAAGCAAATTATTTTATAAAATATTTTATAAAGTAAATATTTCTCTTTGAAGTCACAGTCATTTGAGCCTCCAGTTGAAATTATTATTAATTTTTTTTCTCATCTGCACATTTTATGTAAAACACATTAATAGAAATAATATTGGTTTACACAAGTTATAGACTCACAGCATATTTTGGGCTGGAGGGAACCTTTAAAGGTCATCTTGTCCAAACCCCTTGTAAGTAAGCAGGGACATCTTCAAATACAGCAGGTTGCTCAGAGCCCCATCCAACCTGATCGTGGATGTTTCAAGGGATGAGGCATCTACCACCTCTTCGGGCAACCTATTCCAGTGTTTCACCACCCTCATTGTAAAAAAATTCTTCCTTATATCTAGCATAAATCTACCCTCTTTTAGTTTAAACCTATTATGCCTTGTCCTATTGCAACAGACCCAACTAAAAAGTTAGTCCCCAACCTTTTTGTTATAAACCCCCTCCAAGTACGCAAAGTTACTACAGAGTAATTGATTTTTGCAAGTGATGACTCAGAAAAAGGACATGTATTGAACACATATAGTTTCATGAAGTGTTTCTAGACAGTCTTTGCACTTACACTCTTGTCACAATCTTATATAGTCCTAAAGGGCTCCATTATCAGTCAATACTTACTTTCGAAGTACATATTGATAAGATTAGAAAAACTGAAAGATGAACCACATCCCATGCCCTTCCCAAACTAATCTACTATTACTTTGCTGGAATCACAGTTCATTCAGAGCAAGTGAGGTAGATCGAAACTAATTCAACTTCAATAGAGGAAATGTATAATGTATTAAGGTCAGTTCACAGGACATGATATTCCAGGTTAAGTTTTTCTCAAAAAACTGTACATTTTATGCTCAAGTTATGCAAGCTGGAGAGGGAGAGGCTTTTGGGTAGGACCTGTATATCCTGTGAAGGTTTAACAGAGAAACTGAAAACTCGGATTATTTGTAGGCAATTCATGCAAAAAGTGTCTTAACAAGTTACACTGCCTTCTGTTAAGTGACGTTAAGCTCTTTTCACAGAAGGTTGCACTTTTCTAACTCTTCTTTTTTGTGTGTAAATTTTCTTGTTCTAAGATAGCACCACTGGAAAAAAAAAAAATCATGTTTTTACATCAGCAGTCAAACATCTGTTGTTTTTCTTGCCAAAGTAGAATACCTCATGACCTCTGACAGCACAAACTAAAATAGCTGCTTCAGTTCTCAGTGACTGCAATGCAAATAACAGTTTCACTGAAAAGTTAAAACACAGTATCCATTTCAGCTCTTACTTAAAATATTTTAACCATGTTATTCTTCCCACTCTTCTGCCAGCTTTTTCAGTGTTTGGTTCAACAGATCTTAGTATTGGATATTTGTTTAAAAGATCGAATATGCAAGTAAACACCAAGAAATTTCTACTATGTGCAGACTTCACAGGCAAATTGAGATTGGCAACATGTATTCACTGTTTCATTTTAAAAGACCAGATTCTTGTTTTCCTTTCTCTATATTAATACACAGAAATATTATACGTAATCATTTACACTGGATGTTCTAAACTATTATAAGAACAAAAGGTATAGAAAAACATAGTACAGTAGTTTGAAAAGTTTAAGGAAAAGCCACATATTGCAGTACATGCAGCAGTATGTACTTCTCATGTTGGGGCACCAAGGGCTGGATGCAGTACTCCAGGTGGTGCCTCACCAGAATGGAATAGAGGGGAACCATCACCTCCCTGGACTTGCTGGCCACTCTTCTTTCAATGCAGCCTAGGATACTGTTCACCTGAGCTGCAAGCACACACTGCCAGCTCATGTTGAGCTTTTTATCAACCAAGTCCTTCTCTTCAGAGCTGCTTTCAACATTGATTTCATTATCAACAGAATTTAATGAAGGGTAGTTCAGAATGAGAAATAATTTATAGTCCAGTTTGTACATATACCATAACAATGTACTTTTGATAACAAATGTCCTTTTCAATGATGACAATTGTACTTACAGCTAATTTGGAATTGTACTGCCTACTGTGACAAAAACTTTTTTTTTCTTCTTCCTTATAATCTTGGAAAGTGGAACAAATCACAACAGTAAGAACAAAAAGTTCAATGTTAGTGACCTATGAGCTAAAAAGTAGGAATGTAGGCACAGAGCTCAGTATTTCTGAAAAAAGTATTTCTGAAGAGAATCTCGAAAGACCCTTCTATGTACTATAGCCTATACAGCATAGCACATAATTGAAAAACTAGGTTGCTTATTTTAAAATAATTATAAAATTTATGAGGAATTTTAATGGATTCTTATGAAGCTGTAGTATCTCCACCTTATTCAGAAAGTTATTTTACCATTAATTTCTAAGATAAATTTGTATAACATTTGGTTTTTAATATTCTCCAATATACATATATTTATCATGCCAAATGTCAGAAAGAAAAGAAGGAAACATCTTCTGTAATTTTGCATTTTTCTGAACCCTCACATTTATAATCCTACATATTTAATAATAGCACAATCAATGTCTGTGAATGTTTTTTTCTTGAGTAATCTATTCAGTATCAACAGCAGAGCCAAACATGGAGAAAGTAATATAGTTCTATAACATGTCAGGGCTGGTTATTTTATTTATATTCCTTTCCATAGAAACATTTTATTACCCATTTCTGCTATGAACAAGAAGCAGTTCATATTTTCACCTGTTTGAAGCCGTATGTCAGGGAGCAGCAAGGGCAGGGTGCTTGGAAAGGAGAGTGAGAGCCAAGAGTCACAACAGGGTGGGCAGGGCAGGCTCTCCCTGACAAGGGCACAGTCCCACAGCACCTGAACAGAAAAGCAGAGCAGGACCATGGCAGCAACCAGGGTCAACTAACAGATCAGTGGCTGCCAGATAAGGCTGTAATAACAAGGCAGATCTGAGATCATGGCAGAAAGTTGAGTCAGCAAAGCAGAGGCAACCAGAGTCTGTCACAGATCAATGAATGCCAGGCAAGTCAGTAGTAATGAGGCAGGTCCAATTCCAGCTACAACAACTTGTCCTGCAGCTCAGCCAGTAAAACCCCTCTGAGAGCAGGGTTATGCACTCTGGCCCCTGACATGATACTGCATTTCAAAAAAGCTTTTCATTGAAATTTTCCATGCCTCATCATTCCATTCCTGCTGGCAGTTTTGCAGTCACCTGAAGAACAAAGGCCAACCCTCTTAAGAAACAGAGCTAACACAACAGGAATACAAGCAACTACCAACATCAATGGCTTTACGGACCTAACAGTCTTTGGCATAGCTAGGATTGCCAGTGCATACTTATTTGGGAAACTACCCTTTCCCCCATCATCATCATAAAATTACACTGAAAAAAAGTGCATTGTTCATATACTGAGAATTACCATGGGGTTTGACATCTCCACTGTTCTAAAGCAATAATGGTACAATAAATTCACTGTTTGAAGGATGGTATTTGAAGTGTACGTGGCTTGAAAATTCTCACTATGAATGACTTGGACAAGGACAATGTCTATCTCTTTCAGAAAGGAAGGTCTTGGAGACAGTCCACAGCAACTTAGAACTTCAGTGAGCATCTGGACTATCTCCTGGAAGTCTGAGTATGGTGCTTTAAGGTCCAGTAAAGAATAATTCAACTCTCCCATCTTATATTTTATTTCTTGCCACATCTAAATTAAAAATATTTCCTGAGGGAGATTTTCATATTTTTCATTTGTTTCACTATAAGTTGCTTAAAAGGGAAAGAAAAAAAATAAGAATTCCAAGATGGAAAGACCTTTACAACTAGACTTTCAAGCACAATTAATGTTCCACCTAAGTTTCATAGCTGCTTTGACTGTAGAAATGAATGCTGAAGTCTCCACTAAAATATGAAGAGAATTATGCTGTCTTCCAATAACTTCTTTTATTTCTTTAAATATTAGCTTTAGGCAAGAGGTATGTTGAGCATGTCTATTTAATAACATAATGAATGCAACCTTCAAATTCAATTTATTGATTTGACATGAAATTGAAAACAGGTTCTCCCCATTGCTGCATTTACGTATGACAGAAATATTGGTTTTCTCTGCTTCCTCTTCTGGAGCATCTGTTATTGTGAATGACTAGTAGACCACCAAGATTATCTACTGGACTTATCAACAAAAATACACTAGCTTTTTGGTAGTTAAAAAAGTGTGCTTGACTTGTGAAGCCAGTAGTGTTCAACTTAATGGAGGTGACAATATTTCTTTCAGGATGGATTCCATGTGAAAAGTTTCTTGCCTAGCTGAGACACCAAAATGGTTGCAGCACAGAAGTGGAAAAAAAGGAGGAAGGTTGGGGGATGAAGCAAATAATACATAAAATCACAACACTGCAGAATTAGAGCAGAAACAAAGCTAAAATTTATATTATAAAACTAATTATTTTGATGAAGTTTAACTCAAATCTAGTGTACTAGCACACAAAAAATATCCAAGCATTCTTATGTAACTATTTTCTTCCTACCATTACATTTTTATGAGTCAATGAACCAGACAGCAAGGAATTCTGGCAGGTGTCAAATGCTTGTTTTCATATACAATGTAATGAAATTGTCCTCCAAGTGGTGAAACAGGTGTGATATTTTTCCAGTCTCACCTTCCTTATTTAGGCAGCAAGCCAACTAGAAACTTTCAGCTAGGAGATAAGTCTTGGAACATCATCTTGAGAGATACTAACTAACGTGAATAAGCAATTGGGCTTAGCTTTCCATAGATACACATGCATACACACACACACAAAATAACCAAACAACTTTGTGTTTAGCTACTTGAAGGCAAGCCCTGGTACAAGCATATTTACCACTGAAAAGTAACAACATTTGAGTTAATTAATCTTTATTCAAGGTAAAATTAAGCACACAATAGAGAGATTGGAACACTAAATATTTGTCATGATTTGTCAAGACACACTGAAGGTGATACTTCAATCTATTTAGGAAACTTAATATCACTCTAAGGTATAGCATTTATAAGCCTATTGCTGAGGTATATTGAGAACAATTTGCTAAAAATACCATAACGAAGTCTATGACTTAGAAAATGTAGTTTTAGAAGTGATCCATTGTAAAGCTAACTACATATTGATGTTTAACTTAAAAACAGAAAAGAAATCTTTTTTTAACATTATTTTACATCACACAGAAGTGCTACTCCACGCAGTACCCAGTGCTCCGGAGGCTGAAGGGTTTTAAGATCCACAGCAGCAATGTAATTCATATCTGTTCGGATGGGCTTTTTGTAGACTGGACATGAATACAAATGGGGATCTTTTGAAGCTGAGAAGACAGAAGAGATAAAAAACAATGAAACTAGGTTGAAAAAACAGGGCTCTAAGGGACTCTGCATAAGGCAAATGTAAAACTGAATTGAAGTTCAATAGCACAGAGCTCTCCATCACCACCAAGGAAAACTCTTACTTGATTCTCACACTGTTTGTTACTGAGTTATTGACAGCTGAAGGCCACATATGACTTGAAACTCTTGTAGGTTTATTTAGCCTCAGCACCTAGGAACTGGATGTAGCAAGAAATGCAAATGGACACTCTAGCCCGATTAGCATTATTATCAGTTCAATCTACCCAGTGAATATTTCTTCTGAACATTATATTACTAATGTGTCTAAATAAAAAAAGCCCTATTTTGAACAATCTATTTTTAAATGCATTTATTATTTCAGAACATTAATTGTCAACTTCTTCAATATAGAAATAGAACAGTAGTCTAAATCATGCTTAGTACTCCAATGTTCAGTGTTTAGCACCTTGCCTGCTTTCACAGTGACCATGCCTCTTATGAAAGACCAACTACACAAAATCTGGGCAAAATAGTAAGTAAGCAGGCTTTGCTTTTGAAGGTGGAATGCTTTTCAACAGAAATTTCCAATTTCACATTCGACAGTGGATAGCCCTATCCTATTTTACTTCTCTATTCAACAGCATTTCCTGTATTCTATTGTTACAGTCCTTTCCCATCTCAAAGCATCTTCCACCACCTCACTCCAGCTTTCTTGCTTCTGTTAGCTCAATCATAGCCTTGTCCAGGAAAAAAAAAAAATGCATTTTTATACATACACATGTTACATACATAACATGTTATCTATAAATAACTTTTATATATAAACAGGTATAATCTATGCTGTGCATGTATACTTGTGTAAGTTTTATATAACTATAAATTACATTAGGGTTTGGGATGTGGGAAAGAGGTTATTTGGCTACAGAGTTTACAGAGTTTACGTATATAAACATTGATCTCAGTCTAGTACACATTGTCAATGGAAGACTGAATGTAAGCAATTTGTCAGAGTAGGCAGAGATCAGCTTATGTGTAATGGGTTTAAAAAGCCATTATGACCACTAAAACAAGAAGGTGGAGACCTATCCAAATATTAAAAAAAAAAAAAAGTACCTATTGTCAAGGAAGGCTGAAGGCCCATTTATGGAACAATGAGAAGTTTCCCCCATTGAAAAAGATTCAGTATGTACACAATGAATAGTGACAGCCTCATGAAAAGCCTGAAAGACTTCCATGCAAATGAATAAAAATTTACATTGTATTCTCTCAAAATAACACCCTTTACAATACTGTTACTTACTGTTATTCTCTGCATATATCCTTATAACCGGCATCATCTCAAAGAGCACTTTGGGCTTAGATTCAGTCAGTCTCATGTTTCTTCTGTCCCAACCAGCTCCTTCCAAATACAGCCCATACACATAGACACCTTCTGAAGCAGGGCATGTGATATCATCCTTCATCCATTTAGTGACCTCATTGCACAGCACTACACTGTCAAGAGCCCATCCTTTGTTAGCCCTTGTTATTTCCTGTCCAAAATAAACAAACATACGTAGGTTACATTTTCACATGTGCACAGAGCCAATTTTTCCAAGCATTTATTAGAAAAGTATTTGTATGGTCACCACTCCTCAATACCAAAAAAAAAAATTAACTTTATATGATATCCATATCTACAGCAGTTTGATTTCTCTCTAATCTAGTGATGTCATTGTACTAGAAGAAAGCTTTCGGTATTTTATCCACTATTATATAAAATATCTTAAGACCAAACCAAACTGAATTCAAACACTGAATGTCAATGGTAACTGTCTCTTGCAAATATGAAAATTTCTCAGCCTTCAAAGATAAGAAAACATTAACTGCATGTGCTAAGTAAAACAGTTACTATAACAGAACCAAAATGCATAATTTGCTGCATGTTTCCTGGGGTTACCCTCATTTTCCTGTACCTACACTCTTCATTACCTGTATTCTTAATAATGAGTAAGAGTTCACTCAGCTCCAAAGCTACAAAAAGAGACTGCAAAAAACCCAGAGAACACTTGGAGATAGACATGTTTAAGATTCAACATATACTTCAAATTTAGTTAGTTAGTGCACTGGACAACAATCCTTCGTCTTGTCCAATCCCTATTTGATACCATTAAATTATGCCAGACCTAAGTTTTATCCCTGTCTCATAAATGTTTTCCAATATCTCTGACTAAAGTAATTGGAATTAATGTTTGTCCATACTGCAGTTAACTAGTTGCTTTAAAATATCAGAAGGGTTATAGTTCAATGATCACTCCCGCTCTTTGTCTCTCATTTCTGTTTATTCCACTACATAGCAAAGGCCAGAAAGTCACTTCATTTTTTACTTGGAATATTGGGTTGTTATGTACCCAAATTCTCTTTAGGGAACTGCCATGGTTTAATCCCAGCTGGCAAGAAAGAACCACACAGTCTTCTCACTCCTTCCCGCCAGCAGAGGGATGGGGGGACAATTGGAAGAAAAAGGCAAAACTTGAGGGTTGAGATAAAGGAAGTTTAACAGAACGGCGAAGGAAAGAGGAAAACAACAATAAAGCTGAGAGAGGAACATTCAAAACACAAATGTACCACCGCTAACCAACCAGAATTCGAAGCCCAGCCTGCTCCCAAGAGAGAATTTCTGTCCCCTTCCTGGCCAGCTCCCTGTTATATACTAGGCATGGCATCACATGACACTATATAGTAGTTTGCATCTTTCTTTTTCTGAGTTCCCATTGGATTCCCACCTGAGCATTCTTTACCAATTTTACAGATTTCCAACAATTATTGTCTCCAATGTATTCCTTTATGTCAAACAACATAGATATTTATTACCTCATTTTAAAGTAAAAAGTAGCTCGCTTGTCAAACGCACCAACAAAGTCACCAAGTCAGAGAAAAATACATTGATAAATACTTCATAATTAGTATGCAGTAATAAAGGAAACTGTTTCCCACTTCATGAAAAGAGACTGAATTAGCTACTGAACTGCAGAAGTTTAATTTAAGTCTAATTCTAATTAGCTGTTCTAGCAAGTCTCCAGACTGGTAAGTACTGAACACAGACAGAAAGGGAGGGGGGTAAAAGGAAAATAAATTCATGGGCATAACACCTATTCCAAGGCATATCTCAATTGTATGGAATTTTTTAGCCTCTCCAGTCTACCTTAATCATGTTGTAATATAACCCCTATATACATGAGGCTTGGTCAAAAGAGGAAATATATTAACACATCAGTGGTTGATATACTGGAAAAGCATATGCAGAAGAACACCACTTCACTCAGGAATGTTAAGTTGTTAGGAAGTTACATACCTTTCCTACTGATATGATGGAGCCACGTGTATCATTCAGCCTTCATCACACAATTTTTTAATATTTTCTTTCTAAGTGTGTTAAAGAATAATCAGAAGGAGTGTTTAAACACAAATTACCTGTCTCACTGCAGTTAAAAATCCTTGAGGATTAAAAAACCCAGACATCCAGAAGCAGTTTGGTCGGCTCTTAAAAATCCAATTGTAAATCTGGTGGTTTCTTTCTAGAAGTTCAGTAAACCAGAAACCAAGTGTACTGGAAGCCCAAGATGTCTACAAGTAATAAACAGTGTGTTCATCTTTTAACTTTATTCACTCGTTTTAAATCATCATATTCATGTCAAGGTATTTCCTCATAAGGTAGTAAACAACGTAGTATTAGCAAAGCACATTTAAAGCTCATTTTTCATATCTTAACTTTAATCCTGATAAATATTACATCGCACTGAAACTTGAAGCATTCTTGCTCTGCACAAATTCATGCCTACCATTTCCTTTAGACATGCTTAATAGTTCCTGTGGTAATTGTCCATTTCATGACATTTTTTCAAGATTAGGTAGCTATGTAAGCTAGAGATAAATATTGTCTATACATCTTTCAAGATGAATGGATCAAGATAACAGAATTTCTTCCACACCTATTCTGATTTTTCTGAAAAAAATAAAGCTAAAGAAATTTGAGCTTGGACTGGGAAGATTTTTTGATTATTTTTCTCCTTGAATAGTTGTATCATACTTGTTTGTTAAAACATCTGCTTTGGTCTAGGCTTCATACCATGAAACCACTTTTTCAATGTATACAAAATAAGCAAGCACAAAAAACCCTCCCCATTTTTCTTTCCATCAGTTGCCATTAAAAGCGCTAGTTGTTCCTGAAAAGAATTTCTACAAGGAGAGGCTGAGAGAGCTGGAATTTTTTAGCCTGGAGAAGAGAAGGCTCAAATGAGATATTATGAATACCTCAATGTGTGGAGAATGGAATAAGATAGAGCCAGATTCTCATCACTAATAGGAGAAGAGACATTGGGCACACAATGAAATGTGGGAAATTCCATTTAAACTTGAGTGGTTTTGGTTGGTTGGTGATTGCTTGTATTTTACTGTGAGAGTGATCAAACACTCTAACAGGTGCCCTAGAGAGGTTGTGGACTCTTGATTCTGGAGAATCCTGGAAAACATGCTCTAAATAACCCTGCTTTCAGAAGCGGGGTTAAACCAGATCATCTCCAGAGGTCCCTCTACAGCCTCTACTATTCCGTGATCCTATGACTGCCAATCTTGATGTCAAAGAAAACCAACAGTGTAGTCCAGTAGTGTGGGTGCTGTTTTTTAAAATTCATCATAATATTTTAAATTACTTTCTTCTCACTATCTTTTTATCCTGACAATGTGCAGCAGGCTGTTAAAATGGGAATTACCGGTATCTCCCACCTTCATTTCTATTTTCTTAAATGGAAGAGGACTTACTTTGACTGTATATAGCCCAAAATATACTCTAGCAGTTGCACAGTCCTTGTTAACACTTCTGTTTTAAAAAAAGTATACATTGTATGTCTAGTAGTTTAATCTAGCTTGAGAGAAATATTAGGGGTTTTCCTTACAAAACAAGTAATGTACACCTACTTTTTTCCAGCTAGCAGGAATCCTTCCATCATACATGCAGTCTAAAGCATCCCTCAGACTTTCACTCATAACAATTGTCCCATCAATGGCAAGTTTTAGATCAGTCAGAGTGCTTCTCACTAAGGAAATAACTCTCTGCATTTGTTCAATCTCCTGTCGCAAAAATATGTTCATAGGCTGAAAAGGTCCCATGTTCTTTAGCTTCTCTTTTACCTGTAGGTAGAACACCAAAAATCTTTCATATATATATGAGTACCTGAAGAGAATATATACTCATGAGCATACCCCACACATAAGGGAAATTTATTTCTGTGTAAAAATTGAAAACAGGGTGCTAGATTGTACAAGTTTCCCTGCTCCTTCTCATAGCTCAGCATCCTGAAATTTGGCATTCATAAGCCACCTAGTCTTGTATCAGGTTCTCATGCTAATCACCATTAAAGAGTATGCAAAATAGCGGAAGACTCAGGATAAGAGAAGAAGGAGAAGGCGGCAGGCAAATTATCTAATTAATAAAACATCTTACTGCCTAGATGACCAGGTGGCTACTTTAGGAATCTGTTGAACTATAAACATGGATGTGAACTTTTTTTTTTTGATGACACATTGTGGTGATTCACATTTATTTCATAACAAAACTATCACAAATACTTTATTAGCAACATAACTAATTTTACTTGCTTTTAAGCTTTTGTAAATACAATGAAACACAACCGTTGAGCAACCACCGATATAGGAAATACAGAACCTTCATTATTTTACTAGCATTTTTCTCTAATTCATTTGAAGCTCATAATCAGCCTCACCTGGGAACTGTAATGTCAGTATTGTGAAATTGTGGGACTCTAAAGGATAACTAGGAATTACAGAAAGACCAAGAAACAAATTGTCCATAGACTCAGTTAAACTGTAGTCTCCAGAATGGGGACACAGAATACAGTCAATTGGAGTGTCCATGTATCTAGTCATTGGTAAGTGTTTTCTAACTGTCAGAAAATCCTCTCATGTTGAGAGTTGTTCCATCTTCAACCTAAACAGATGGAAAGTTGCTATTTCAGAAAATAGATAAGTGCAAGGCAGGTGTCCATTATGAATATAATTACATAGGCTATTATGTGTTAATACGGATCCTGAAATACTAATACTAGGCTTAAATCAATGAAATCTACCACTTGACAAGCTTTTCAGCATTCACTTCTCTGAAGAAGCAAGCAACCTTCAGGATGTAAGCTGAATCCCAAATATGTATGTTAAAGCTGTAATATTCTATAAATATGCATACACGTGCAACACAACCTCAGTTCTTTACAGTGTCAACAACCTTAGTTAAAAGCTGATGATCTTCCCTCCTCCGTAGTGCAAATGACAACTTAAGCATTAAGTAGTTTAATATTTTGAAAAACCTCTCACAAAAGCACTTCAGTGCACATTTAGTGACTTCATTATAAATGTTAAGAGTCTAGTCAGACCTCTTTAAAATATGTTTTTGAAGTATTGACTGTATGAACAAATTCAGACATGCTTTTTAAAAAATTAATATAATTACTTCTTTGTTTTCATCCACACAAAACAAGATAGAGCAAATGTTTTTGACAGAATTTCATTAACTCACTTCAAATGGTACGTAATCTGCAGGAAGCTTTTCCAGCATATCATCTGCCAGTCTGGTTACAACTGCCTCTCGGGTTTCACCTCCTCCACCAGAGCTATCTTTAGGCTGAATGCTGAGGATGGTGTCCAATACATCTTTGGAAAGTTTACTTTGGTAAGTGATATCCGCATTAGGGTGCAAACCAAACACCTCTGGTGTGTCGTAAGCAGGAAGATTCTACATAGTAAATTACAAAGGTATAACTGGAGATGGATTTATAAGCTAATTATTACTAATAAAAAATAAAAAACCAAGCAGTGACACATGCAATAAAACCAAATAGCAAACACAAACAACAAAAAAACAATGCTTACATTGTAAAGAGGCTACACCTCTTCAAACAGTCTTAGAGCAAATAACTTGTTTTGATCTCTTTTTCATGCAACAGCCCAAATCACACCAAGATTAACAACAACTTTAGTTTTAACCCCTGCCTACTATTTTAAATGTGAGCTTGTACTTTCATATATCTATATCTCATATCTGTGAGATTGTACCTAATGTCTGGACTCTTTTCTTTGCCCTCTTTAATACCTATATGCCTTCAAGTATGTCTCTCAGGCAAATCAGAAAAGAAATTTCTGTCATGATGATGATAACATAGATGGGGACAATTAGTTGCCACTAATAGATAGCAAATTGTTAAAAAGCAATAAAGAATTTGTAAATAAAAGACAAAATACAGGTACTCAAAAGAAAAGACAAAATAAGGATTCAACAACTTGTGAGAAACAAGTCAACGGGGGGGGTTGTGTTGAAAAGCTTTAATATGCCAACCTGTATGTACTGAAGGTACTGCTCCAGCATAGTACATTTGGGTATGCTGTATCCTTTGTAGAAGCTGAATTCCTGACTGAATGTATTTTCACTGAACCAAATCTTTACAAAAGTGTTCATGAGTCTTTTGTCATAGTCATCTGTCACACGGCCACCATACTGGATCTCACCTATCATATAACAAACAGTACTCCAAGAGATCCCCTGAAAGGAAGCAGAAAGCACTGACTTCAGCTTATCCTCTTCTCACCTACTTATACCTCCCTCAGTAAGAAAAACTGATACACCAAGTCCTGTATCTCCTTCTATTCTAGAAGAAAGTTATTTTCTTACTACTCTTTTTCACTATAAACCTGTATTCCCAGAAAACTTTCAAGGATTTTTCAAAATAGAATTCATTGTCAACTAATTCAAGAGGCTATTCCAGCATAGGAGCAAGAAGCATACAGCTGCATTCCAATCATGCTTTCAACTTCACTTAAAAGGCCAATCACAAAGTGATCTGTTACATACCTCTATATGACAACTGACCACATGAAAGTGAGGAACATAAGAGGAATTCTTACATAGTCATTTAAAGCCACTTTCAATTTCTTTATGCTTCCAGAATAGTTTGGACAAGCCAACTATTATTTTTACTCAAAACAGGATTAAACAAAAGAATATTTTGTATGTAGTGGTCCATTTTTAACTACCTGACTTAACTAGCATTGAAAAGGTCTATATTTCTAAGGTTTACATTTCTGACATTTCCAGGGGAGGTGGCTGGGAGGGGTTTTTCTTTTTCTTTTTTAATGTACAGTTTAGAATAGAGATCAAACATGCACAGAATTTAAAGTCTAATTTAAGCCTGGTGCTCTACAGAAATGTATACATGGAATGTCTATTGTTTGTGGGAAGAAACAAAAGAATAATTTAAAATCACATTTGTATTTTAGTTACTGAGAACCATGGTATATACATTCCACTATTAGAAAGATCCATCATTCTAATCCACCTTCCCCACAAAAACATTAATTACCTTCTTAGCATCCAGGCCATCCAAGTGGTTTTGAATGAACTGCACAGTAGCATTGAAATCAGCTTGATTAAACTCATAGGGTACGTTCCAACCAAGAGATCCAAACTTGCGTCTTTCTTGAACGGTGGAGTGTAGAAAGGCTACAGCATATAACATTGGTTTCCATTGTACCATGTCACTGACATCTAGTAAATCCTGGCTGACACCTATTGATTGTAAGTGGACTTTATAAGGAACACAGTCACAGTATTTTTCAAAACTACTTCAAAACAGTGCTAAAACTTCACTCCTAGACATTATTCAGTTGGCTCTCTGCCTCTCCCAAGAGTAAATCATCGTCCTACCAACTGCTCCATGCTGGAGACAGTTTATAGCATATTATTAAGTTGCTCTAATTAAAAGCATAAACTTTAGGGGGAAGAAAAATAAAAAAAACCCACAATTTACTAACAGCAAAATTCACATTAAGTTGCTTTCGGCACAGATTCTTTGACCTTCATTTTAAGCAAAGTAAAGAGCACTTAGCACTCAACAAAGATTAAAGTGTTATTTTTTGGCTAAAGGACACAGAAGATTAAAAATTTACAAACTTTGATCTGAGATATTAAAAGCTAACATTTGAGAAACAAGAAAACGTTTCCTGTTTTGCTGTCCAATTAGTTCTGGCAACAAAACTTCAGCACATCTTATTTTCCTTGTAATTTTCAAAACTTCTAGCTCAAACCAAAAATCAAGATCCTGGCATTGTTACGATCAGTTCCCCGTAGTAACTCACTACTTCTATCAGTGGCTACAATGTGACCCCATGATAACATGGGAGAGTCCAAAAATGAGCACAATTTAGTTTTAAATCATTACTGTTATAGCACTCACCACTATAAGTTCTCTTTAGTCCAGCTCTGAGCCCTTGTGGTGGTTCATTGGTAAATTTAATAGACATTTGAAGAAGAGTGATGGGGAACTGTTTGTGAATGTCAGTTGTCATCCACAGTCGAAAGCTTTCATGGACAGCCTCTGTCTCTGTTACAATGTCCATCAATTCATCCAAAAATTCAAGTCCAAGGTGGCAGTTTTGTAGAAGTGCCCAACCTCCCTTGTTTAAAACAACAGAATATAAAGTTATAAACGTTGTTTACAAACTGAAATCACTAAAAATTGCTCATTGTTTATACTGTAGGTTAGGAAATAAAGGCAACGCTCCTAAGCTATAGCAAAATATATCATGTTTAAGGGCTTATCAGAACTGTTAAAGGAAGAAACCCTCCATAATCAATTTTGCAACACTGGCTTATCAAATAAAAAATAAGGCCCTAATAATTTCATTTCATATACAGAAACCAGAATCCGTAGTAATGGTACACATGCAATTAACAAAGAATTTTTTCTCCCAAAGAAAGTTTATTTGTGCTAAGCTGCTGGCTGTTTCTTCTGAAGGCTTTGTTAGCTTGTTTGGTTTTATATATATAAAAGTGGTCCTTACTTGTCCGGTCTGGTCTTCTCAAATAGTCCTTACCTTTTCCATTTCAGTACATTTAAAACATACCTGAATATGACTACAATGCTGATAAACAGGGATAAATCTTGAGTTATATAAGGGAGATCAGAAGTAGCTCCACAGAGCAAGCTGCTAAATTTTGTTCCTCATAAGGGTCACTGGCTTGGGAAAATAACCAAATATATATATACTTAATCTGTTGCTATCAGTCAATACATACCAAACTTTCTCATATGAATTATTATACTTCATGCAGACACCTCACATAGCTCCTCATTAAGAGGGCATTTAAGCTAGTGAGGGAAAGTAACTGCAAGGAGCTCTTCCTTCCCTATGTTTTCAATGAGTTTATTCTCATCTGATCTGCTGATTTCCTCTTAATGTGAAGTTGTCAGACATGAAGCAAAACTCAGAGGAAAACTGGTTATACAGATCAGAAAGAAACTCAAAACACAGGACTGCAAGAAGTTTAATCTGTTCACATCAGCAACTGTAGCCATACTACCACCTGATGGACAAAGCATGCTAAATTGGCACATCTCTGCTTTTGTTTCTCACACAGGAAATTTTATACTTTAATTCTTCTATGTTTCACTTGTAAAATGCCTGTGCTATCAGATCATCCATGCCAATTCAAAATCCAGACTATAACAACAGCAAAATATTTTGCAATAGAGGTCTTATTTTTTTCCTTAAGGTTATGTAACTAGCTGTGGTATATTTGGAATTAATCTTCATTTAACAAAATATGTTTGTATTAGTAAAAAAACAACATCGAAAAAAAAATCTTGTGAAATGCTTGCTGAAGAATATTTAATATTCATGCAATTCAACAATCAATTCAGCTGTGTTCATCAGTCAACAACCTACAACAAAAACTCTATTTTATCTGGAAAAATCGATGTCTGCACAGTATCAAATAGCTTGTTATGGCCAATTAGAAGTCTATGGAAGAACAGTTCTATTGCTTAGAACACTTATTTATACAAATAAATATCGCTTCTCACAGCAGTATTAAATGCCCACTAACCAGCTTTATTTCATTTGAGATTTTCATTTTTAAGAGTTTAATGCAGATATAAAATACATTCAGATTTTTGTCTCTTACATGAGCCATTGTCTGCTGGAGAAGCTTACGAGCATGGACTTCTTGCCCTTGCCCCATGGAAACATAACGTGTCTCTGTCTTCAGTCTTTTTCCCAAAGCAATAATTGAGTCTGTTGGATCAGAGCCCATGGAAAGAAAGCATATGAGAGGAGTACGTGGATCTGACTCTTCCCATGTCTTCTCCAAGTCCAAGATGACTCCCTCTGCGTATTTCTCACCCATAGTGTCAATGATGTATTTTCTTGCCTGTATTAAAAAGGGTAAATTTAACCTGTGATGTAATCATTTAATACTGTTTTCTTTCCAGTGTAAATACAACCAATAAGTGAAGGGCAGAAGCTGCTATAAATTTAAATCACAAATACAAATATGCAACAAACTTATTTTTACACATTAGCACATACTACTGTGTTTGAAGGTGTTATAACTTGCAGACTTATAAGACCAGATAAAACTTATAAAATAATTATTTTATTACATTTATATGTATGTATTGATATATAATACATATAATACATATAATTAAAGTATAATAAAAAGAATAATCTTATTAAACTTTTAGAAAGATTTTAATGATTTAAAGATGGTGCCTCCGTTATGTTATATAACTCCTAACCTTAAAATCTAGGTTTTCTTTCCAAATACTAGAGAAATAAAGGAGAAAATGATGGAGGATATGCTTCAAATGTGTTATGTCTTTCCCACCTTCATGTTTAAACAAGAGATGAATTAACAGTAATAATTATGAAAATAACCGTCACTAAGTAGAAGATCCAGAGGACCAAGAGAAGACCATCTCTGTTATTAATTTTAATTTTCTATTTCTCTCCTTTCTGAATAGACAACTAAATTAAAAATTTTGAGCAGACCTTAGAATATATTTTTCTAAAGAGAGCCTAATTCTTCCATGCAAGAAATCGTTTTAATGTTTTGTTTTTTCTCACCCAACCGATTTCATGAAAAGATTTTACTTCGGCCTAATACAAGCACACTTCTATTATTTCAGTGAGTAGTATTAGCAAGGACAGTCGAAAATACCTTCTGAACTGATGAAGTAGAAATGGATAAGCACATACATCTACAGATGAAATCCTATCTCCATAGTAAAATCACCGGCTAATACTCATTCAATATATCGGAATAATTTCGCCAACACTGCCCTTGCAGTAAAACGGCTGAATGAAACTTCAGAAAGTACAATGTAAAGGTGCATTAAAAAAGTTTGGAACTGCAATCCTGTAAATACTATTCTAATGACACTTGAATAGACTATGTTGGTTGTATAAACTTACCTGAGCTATGGTCCTGTCAGGACACCAAGATCTGATAAGAAGAAGATGTCTGAAGCAATCCAGGGACTGACCATAGCCACTAGGAACCAGTTCTTCTTCAGGATTCTCACTATCAAACCAGGTTTTCCACTGTTTCTCTGCTCTGGAAATCTATATATACCAGCAAAGGAGTAACTCTCACTGTTAATTACAAGTCACTTTTCAACTACCACTAGGTCACAAACTTTTAATGACTGTCAGAGACATGTAATCCACACACAGGCATGTGCTTAGCAATGTTAGTATGCAGATATAATAAGTTTATGCAAAAAAAGACAAGATTTCAGATTTTAATTGCAGAATGCAACACCACCATTAAGTATTCATATTCTGAAAAAATGAGCTACTGCTCAGTATATTTCAGGAGTGATATAATGGCACAGCAAAGTCAGAACACACACAGCTAGGCTCAAACATAGCTTTGAGAATACTAGGTACATATCTGGTTCCCGCAGGATGCACAAAAGGTACATACACATATACCAAACACTATTTACCTATTCCCTCAACTACTGTAAAGTTAGTGTCCATTAAGAATATTCATACAAGTGTTGAGTTTACTGAACACCCTTTCCCTAACTCTAATTCTGTGTAATCAGAGAACTATTGGAACAAGCATCATAAAACAGTGTAAGAAAGCACAACAGGGATGCAAGTCTAAAAACCAGAAGAAGATTCAAGTTGCATTATGTAAATTGGATAATAGCAAATTGTATTCCAATCCAATGTTCTACTTTCTTCCTATTTTCCTGAAGGTTTTATCAATACAGGTTGCTAAGCAGGGAGGTCCACAGCTTTGTGCTACCTGCTAGGAGTTTCATTCTGTTCTATAAAATAAACCAGTTTCCCACCACATGCCTTGATCACTACCAATCACTGTCAAACAAGAAATTAAATTTTAAAAGCTCTTACATACCTGATCAAGAATACCTGAAAATTGCTTTAGCTTACTAAGCTCCACCAAATTCAGCCAAGTCATATCAAGAATCCATTTAGCTGGCTTAGGAGGACAAACTTTAAGGTCTAGGGAAGCACCACCTGCAAGAAATCAGGAACTAATTATAATTAGAACTTTTGGAGACACCCAAATGACAAAAAAAGAAAAAAAAACCCACCAGTAAATCCTGCCATACTGGAGAAAGACACTTAATAATGAAGGATGGCCACAAGGAATTTCTCAGTTAGGTACTATACAAAATTTATATTCAAATCTTATTTTTCATCTTACTTTAAAACATATTTGTTTAAAATCAGATTCCCATTACAAGCTAAATCTATTTTCTACTGTAAAAGAATAATCTTGAATTTACAGAGAAAAAACTGAAGAAGCTTAATTTCAATATTATTTTTGTTGTTGTGGGTAACATAATAACTTTGCCAATATATACTTTTCCCTTCCTTGGATTTCCACTGAAGCTAAAAGTAAGCACAAAATAAAAAGAAAATACAAGCCATGAGAATCCAGATTTTTAACCATGAAGTTACAGGGTATTTCTGCTTTATAAAGTCATACCACCTTTGGTGAAGCAGAGTTTGCAGTTTGGTTAGCTTATATTATTTTTTTTATGATGTACCTTAATCTTTGTTAACCAGTTTATCTTTTGAGGATTTACTACTTCTTTGTGCAACATGCCTGGACAAAAAAATGTTTGTTGGGAAAAGATATTCTGAAGATTCAACACTAAAAAATTAACAGTTATAATCCATAAATAAATGTTCCCTGGAAAAGTAAGTAACTTCGAAAGGTAATACAAAATGACTCTGTTGGAAAGTAATGGAAAAACAGTAATGAGAACTATAGACATGCTCAAGTGACTCATGCCTGGGGTGTTGGAAAACACATATATCACACTAATTGTGTAGTCTTATGTGTTCAACAAGTAGAATGTCTGCACCTAGGCAACATAGGCCTAAGAAGGACTCAGAAGCACCTTATCCAACACGCCTGAGATTCCTGCCCTGATGTCGGAGAAGATCAAAGCACAGTGGAAAGATATGCCTGTTTGAATCCTTGCAATACAGGCAAGAACAGCAGGTTTGAAATCTCTCACACTCTTCGTCTCGCTAGCAAGGACTCATTTGCTGCCAATGACACTCTCTAGCAAGGACCAAGCTCTACAATGCCTGTGTTCCCAAGTTCTGTGCCTCTGCCCAGATGCTGCTTCAGAATTAATACCAATTAATGTGGCATTGAAATTAAAGTTAGTCTTTGCATTTCATCCATGGTTTGATGGTTCTTACTGCTGCCTGTGTCAGCTCACACACATATCAAGATTTCAAGTGAAGATACACAGTGCTTGACTAAAGCCATGAACTTGTCCCATTCAGTTTGATATTCTTTTACACTGCTAGCATCACTTTCTGTTCCTATTTGCTTGCTTGTCCTCCTGAAGTTACCAAATAAACTAAAAGATGTTTACTATAATAATTTCTCTAAGTCACATACCATGTGGTATTTGAGCAGCAGACATAAACATCAACTGAAAGGATACTTAACAATTTTCCATTTTAATTCTCATGATTCTCAAACCTATATTTATTGATATTCAGTATGCTGCTATAAATTAGAAAAGACATACAATGTTGTCCGTCACCCCCGCTGAATAATAAGCGTGTAGTCTTTCGATTGACTGGCTTCTCATGTGCAAAAGGAAGCAACAGGATGACCAGGAGATATAAACATAGCTCACAAATTTTCTACAATAACACGTGTACTGTACTTAAAATTGTTGCATTATTCCAACCTTTAATAAGAGTCAGAAATTCTTCATGCTTCACTCTGTTTCTTTGTATATCAATCTTCAGTGTAAGTAATAATGTGAAAAGAAATTTGTGCTCCTCATAGAGTCCTCGGGCAGCATACTTGAATACTTCATATGTCATATGTTCAATAATATTTGTAACCCTCTTGCTCGTTATAGGACTCTTGGTAGACCTGTCAGAAGAAAGGTCCGCAGTTGAATGTCGATTTGCATAGGTTTTATTAAAGCAAACACTACGTAAAAGACAGGAAGCCATAGTTCAGAACTTTCACAACATGAAAAAATAATAGATCAAAATACAGAATATGAAACAGCAAGCTAGCAACAACTTTCAGATTGAAGATGCAACAAAAAAAATTCTCATCAAGCCTTTCTGCATAGCTGAAAATCAACACAGTATAATGGTTTTTAATTAACTAACAGATAATTTTTAAGGACTGTAAGTACATTTGAAGATTCTTTGCCTTAGTAACAGGCAAAGGCTTGTGGGTATTTAAACTGACAATTCTTGTCAAGGCTGTAATGAGCAACTCTCCTCTTTCTGATATTAGTTTACAACAAATCCTTACTGTACTACAACCACCCTCAGGACTAGGTAAATATAAATGATACTTATTGTAAGATTAATTACCTGGCTAGGGAGCGATCAAAAAGTCCCAAAAACTGCCGAAGTGAAGTCTGATACATCACATTGACCATGCTCATCTCAGTAATAAGGAAGTATAAGATGCTACCTCGAGCTGCAACTGAAGGACAGGAAACAAAATTGTGTTCTAAGCAGAAATACAGAGCAGAAAACTTTTAACTTGTCCAACCAATACAGTGAGTTTAACACTAACAATGACTGAAGATCATATTGCTCCATTCTTTATTGGCCAGAAAAATAATTTAACAGTGAATTTAATCCTCATTTATACATCAGCAACCCCCCTCCCATTTTTACTGTAATCAATGCATACTATGTAAAACTCATTTTGCAAATATAAGCAATATTTGAAGAGCATCTAGATGGTATACTGCAATATTCAGATCATCAGCAGAGCATACAAAAAGATGGCTAGAAGTACTGTTTGAGTATCCAAGCAAATTTCTCTTTATAGATTTTTACAGTCTATACGTGTTCCACATGTATACTGAATGTACTACATTCACTTAGCTTTCCCAGCACTGATTTACCTTACTTTCAGCAGTTTTTTAGTTTTAAATACAAAGGTTTTACAAAATCTGCAATGATTTCTGATATACTAACTGTACCATTTTACACATTTCCTAAAATGCAGTTATAATACTTAATTCCAGAAAGGATTTTTTTTTCCTCATTTTTCTTACATTTTCACCTGTCAGTTAAAAGCCAAAAGACTTATGAAATGTGTTGACTATAGTAACTTAAGGATTTATGACAAGATAAACAAAGCATTCATCCAAACAGATACAAAAAGCATTTACATTATACTAGCCCCTAGAAGACCGTCAACATCTTGAACTCAAACATACAGTCACCTAAATGACTAGTCTCATTGACAGTCCATAAAACGGGTCAACATTTTCACAGCTAAAAATGAACAACCAAGTCCTCCCATGTTTCTTACCCAGTAGGCTAGGCGGACATGTACACTTGCATATAGAGCAGTCAGAAGTTTAGGGAGAGAATAGATCAATCCATATGAAGCATAACATTGACTATTTTCTCCCCCCATAGCTCAATACGACATTTCCTAGATACATTTGACTTCAGGAAAACACAGATCCTTCACACCCATTATCTTATTTCTGACCTCATACTACTATTTATCTTTCTCTAAGTACTGCTGTTTTAAACGTACAGTCCAGTTATTTATCTTTCATCACTACTTTCACTCACCAGGTCTGTACTCTTCACGGGCTGAGTTGATTTGTACTTCAGTTTCAGCAGAAGTTTGCAGTTTTTGTGTTACCTCCTCAGCAGTTGTCTTAGTGTTACTCAATACAATTATTAGACTCTCATCATCTGCCAGAGAACTCTTAGTGCTGGTAAGTCGGAACAACAGGTTATCTTCTAGGTCTTTAATCTTCCTTTTGTTCATAGTCACATCTTCAATAAGATCTGTTCTTTCTTTCTCTAATTCCTGTTGGAACACACAGTAATATTTGCAAGACAGAAGACAAGTCAAAAATAAAAAAATAAAACAACATTCCTGAGTATTTCCAGAATTTAGTTCTTGTCAAGAAAGTCCTTTTATCTTAAAACAGAAATTTTTAAAAATCATCTCAATATCAGATTTAGGTTCTTTTCTTATGACTATACCACCAAGCAGTCGTATTACTAGAATCATATGGTAAACTGAATCACATTTAAATAACTCCACCACCTCCATGCCAAAGGCTACAAGAAGGTAGCACAAATCTAGACACTTAAGAGAGAAATCCCCAAATTCCTAAAGTTGCATAATTAGATATCATAGGAAAAATATAAAGTTTGGATGGTGGGATATGTCCTAATTGGCTCTTCAGGAAACCCTAAACCAAAGGGTGCAAAAACAGAGGCCAAGCAAACTGAAAAATAGTAAGTATATTCTATGAAAGTTAAGAGGTACGTTTGTCATTTATTTGGAAGAACTATCCCCAGATGGTCTCAATCCAAGCAGTAGTGAGTATACCACTCTGAGAAGCTGGTCCAGAGAGCACAGGATGTCCACCCATTGGACATTCCCAGGTAGTGGCAAAGATACCATAAAATAGTGGAATAATTTGTTTGGAAGGGACCCCCAGAAATTAACTATTCCAACACCCTGCTCAAAGCAGGTCTAAATAGGTCAGTTGCTCAGGGCCATACCCAGTTTAGTCCTGAACTCCTCCAGGAATGGAGATTCCTTAACATCCCCGGGTAACCTGTTCCTGGTTTGGATCACTCTCAATTTAACTATTTTCTTCCTAATATCTAATAAGGATTTCCCATGTTCCAACTCGAGTTGATTACATCCTAGTCTATTTCTTTGCACCTCTGAGAAAAAATAGGCTCCTGTCTTTTCTGTGTCCTCCAAGCAGTCATACAGCAACTGTTGATGACTGGAGGAATGTGCTGATAAAATGACTGTCACCTTGAGGAATGTACTGTACTTCCAGGTCCAGAAGTGAAGTTTGGCATAAGGTTTTGTGAATACACACATCACAAAGCATTTCAGAAAGACCATGATAATTCCATTACATAGTGGGCTGACAAGCTGTCACTGGTTGAAATGAATCCAATGGTGTAATGAAGCCGTCTGACAAAATATAAGCCTTCATTGTATGGATACAATCCTTGATTCTCATGAGAGAAATTGATCAGGAATGAAATGCAACTACTTGACATTAACAAGAAATTTGAGACCATTAAGAAGAAACATCTTACATTGAGGAGAGGTGGGGGATGGGAAGACCTCAACAGATGTCACAATAAGGGAAAAAACACATTCCTCTCTAGTAAAGGTAAACTGGAACTATTGCCGAAATCTTAGTAAATACACAGTCATAGATGGGTAGTGTCTCAGTTGTCTTCAATGTTGCCTGACCAGGCATTAGGTGTCCAATAGTTCAAAAGATAGCAACAAACTTTCCTCCAGAACTTCTGGTGGCATGTTTTGGGGGATTGTCATCCTGAACATGGACTTCCTCAACTAATACATCTGCAATATCAAAATAGGTAGCTAGCCCATTTCCCCTTGGAGCAAGCAAGTAACTAAGTCTGAAACCTTTGCACCAGGCACCAGGTTATGTTGCCATGGACTCCATAGTGCGTAGGCAGAAGAACATCGGCTTTTATTCAAGGCCTTTTTCCTTTTCACAGGCCATTCTTGTGTGGATAAAACTCATTGAGGCCAGAAAAATAAGGCAAGTATGGTACAGTTGTGACAAAGACAAAGAGAAACTTCCACTTGAATGAATTAATTTCTTCTGTAACAGCTTTTAAACCATCATAAATAGATTATATTAAGACTAAGCACAACAGAGAGAGCCAGAAAGTTGCTGTAATATTGGAATAGAGTGTAAAAATTAACTTCTACAGGTAAATGTAAGACATACAGCCAGGAAAAACTTACAACTAATTCTTTTACCTGTTTCTCTGTAAGAATGACTCTTCCTAAGAGCTGATTTTCAAGACCTTTCATGGTCACAGTAAAGTCAATGATGGAGGTTCGAGCACTAATTTCAGGAGAGTAACCTGGATTTGGCAGTTTTGTCGTAATGTAAAGTGTGAAGCCATTCATAACATCTATTTCCTTATCACCAACCTTCACCTTAAGAAAAGTATTAATAAGATGTTTTAAGAACCAGTATACAATCCTTCAGATACTGCACGTAGAAACAAAGGTTCATTTTTCTGTTCAAAGTCATAAAAATCTAGCTTTTATAAATTGATGGAAAGAATTTGTTGACAATATCTATGGAATAGTTTAAATTATTCATGCACAGATTACTTCAATTCTTAAAAATTTCATAAAGAAAAGAATAAGGAGCTTTATAATATATTAAGTATTTGTGATCTTAAACTCTCCTTTTTTTGGTATTAGCATTAATCAAATTTAAATATGAGTTTAATCTTTTGTAGTCATATACTTATTAGAAGTTAATTTCTTGAGGGCAAGGAGGGGGCCTGTTTTCACTTGTTTCCTCAGTTGTTTTATTTGTACCTTGTTGGCTGAACCCATTTTAATGAAGTTTCTTTCCAAAATATTATCCAGTGCTGGATCTAGTTCTTCTCCAATATCTTCTATCAAAAGAGGTCTTCCCAAAGAAAGGCTGTCTTCTAAATGATTTCTAAAATACTTGTGATTCAAAGAAGTGATCTAAAAATACAATCATGGACATGTACATTTCTTATGCCCAGGTACCAATATTTTTTTGTTTTATATTTGTAAATTATTTCATTTTATTTAAATTACTGATAAAAACTAGGATTAAAGATAGTGACCATAAGAAAAGGTAACATCAAAGTACAATATTCTCATGCAAACTTCTGTTTTTCAGCTACAAAAGTAGAAGCAAAACACTGAGCACTTAAAGTTTTGCTATCCAATGAGTGCAACTAGACCAGAAATTCACAGGAATCTTTTATCTCCTTCAGTTTTATCAAGTCAAACTGTGGCAAGGTTAAGGCTCTTCCCCCCTGCTCCTCTCCTCCTTAAAAATTGTGGGGTTACATTGAACAAGATATTAAATAGTCTTTGACTTAAAAAGTAGTCCTATTTTCCAACAGTTTGTTTCAGTAAAATAAATTCATTAAACAAATCAAGTCACTGGTACTGATAAGCTTCATACATACATTTTCATATCGGGCCAAATCTCAAATCTACCAAAAAATATCTGAGATGTTCAGACTAGGCATTTTATATAAAAGGTGTTTGCTAAGTATTATTTGAATAACTGAGTTGTACTGTTTTGTGAGCTAAGAGCTTCTAGGGATTTTGAAAGAAGCAGTACGCCTATTACCTGAAGTTCATTTTTGCCTTCCTTATTTTTAATCCAAATTTTACCCTGTGCCTGTGGATCAATTAATAAAGGATAGCGAGATGCCTTAGTGACAATTATTCCATTCTGTATGGATAAGTCATCATTTGGTAATCCTTGCAGGTTCCATTCACTGATAGTTGGAGCATCAGTCAGCATTTCTATGAGGTTCAAGTTGTTACCAAAGGGTATTTTACGGCTTTTCATTTCCTTTTGCCAGTCATTTAATAGCAGACTGCGGAACTCTTGGTTAAAAGGACCAGAGTAAGACAGAAAAGCTGTAGCCAAGAGTATATCACCTAAAGAGAAAAAGATAAAAAAGAGAAGACAAAACATTACAGCTTTGCCAATTTTATTAATGAGTGAGCTGGTTCCTTCTCTAGCTATTATATGGTTTGCCTGGTAACTGAAGAACACACTTTGACCCATAAAGACGACTAAGCAGTCTTTTCCACAAGGTTCATTACATAGGAAAACAACGTTACATTTCAGCAGATGCCACATTTACTTTATCCTTCCAATGCAACTGCACAAATCAAGAGACAGGCACCTGACAGCCAGACAAGGTCAATCCAACACATATGTAATTCTAATTAAGTATAAATCAATTACAATTATTAGTACCGCTAATAAAAAAACTGCAATAGACATCATCATGGAGATATTAAATGTGATAAGTTTTAATCTTCTTTTCACCTTCATAATTGCNGAAGAAAGATATTTGTAACTCTGAAGTAAGAATGCAGGATTCAAACTGGAGAACAGACTGTACTTTTGTACCAAATACTAATATTTTTAAATTTTATTCAAACTACCTACTTAAAAACTATGACAAGCATGTAGGGAATGTATCTCGTATTTTCAGTAAGTTAATAATATACATACTATACCAGCAAATAAAATACAACCTATCTACTGTAATACAAGCAATGCAACTACTTCTTTTTATAGCATTTCAAGGCTGAAGTCAGAGAAGAAACTTCAGACCACAATAAAGGACAAGATAAATTTCATTTACTTGATCTAATAAAATAATTCTTTACTACAAAAAAAATATTTTCCAAATGCATATTTGTAAAATCAAAATGAACTTTAAGAGACAAAAGTTTTATAAGCATTAGTAACTACAAACAGAAATACTGATTTCTACAGAACAATGTCAGTGCCTGAATATCAGTCTTCCTCTCCTCTATATATATATATAACAGAATCACAAAATTATACAGGATCAGATGGGACCTCTGGAAATCATCTAGTCCAACCCCCCTGCCAAAACAGGTCCTCCTACAGCAGGTTGCACAGGAACATGTCCAGACAGGTTTTGAGTGTCTCCAGAGACGGAGACTCCACCACCTCTCTGGGCAGCGCTCTGCAACCCTCAAAGTGATAAAGTTCCTCCTCATGTTTAGATGGAACTTCCTATGTTCAAGTTTGTGCACATTTCCTCTTGTCCTCTCACTGGGCACACTGAGAAAAGATTGGCCCCTTCCTCTTGACACCCACCCCTTAAGTATTTATGGCTGTTGATCAGATCCCCCTCAGTCTTCTCTTCTCCAGACTAAAAAGACCCAAGTCCCTCAGCCTTTCCTCATAAGACAGATGCTCCAAACCCCTAACTATCTTTGTGGTCCTCTGCTGTACCCTCTCCAGCAATTCCCTGTCCTTCCTGAACTGGAGAGCCCAGAACTAGACACAGTGCTCCAGATGGACCCTCACCAGGGCGGAGTAGAGGGTNATGGATGGCAGCGCAGCCTTCTGATGTGTCAGCCACTCCTCCCAGTTTTGTGTCATCAGCAAAGTCGCTGAGGGTACATTCCATTCCTTCATCCAGGTCACCGATTAATATATTCTCAGTTAAAGAAATTTTAGTAGCATTTACCGATAAGTCACTGTCTTTGGACTGCTGCCTACAAGCATCAATCAAGTTAAAACATCAGCATCCAAAATATACATTGCATGTTATACACATCAAATAAGAGCCCATGCATGGCATATATAGTCACTGAATTTTTTTAAAATATGAACTTTAGTCTAATGGTGTAGTTTTTACCTAGAAGCACTTTAGCAAGAAAATTAGTAACAATTACCCTCATTTTAGTAACAAAGAAGCTGAGTTACCAAGTAAAAGTTTGGTATTTCAAGTGGTTTCCATTTCACTACCCATTACAACTCGAGTAACTTCGAAGGTTAAGGGTGTGGGCAAAAGCTTACCGACTAGCCTCTTGGTTTGGACGGCAAATTCTTTACTCTGCTCTGTCCACCTCTCTTTTTCACCTGCTAAACCACTTATAAGACTTGAGGCAGTTTGCATTTTATGACGGCAACGCTCAGCATCTTCAAGCAAAGTCTAGAGAAAACCATACACCAAGACACATGGTTTAGGGTCACTTATATGATGGGCCAGAAGATCCCTCTATCTTCTCCATCTAGTAGTTAAACAACAGTTTAAAATTATGTTCTCAAACATTTGTATCACTGTGCAGAGAAGGAGGGAAAGTGGGATGGAGAAAATGTATCATGCCAAACTATCAACATCTGTCAGAAATGCAATTCAAGTTTTTTAATATTTCTGGTCTTAACATTCACGTTGGCATGTGTTAAATGACATGCGAAATGTCTGGTATCTCTTAATGCTGGGGAATTGTGCCCAGAATTTCAAATACATAATACACAGATAACATACATTAATGAAACTTGATGTTACAGTAACAGGCGCTAAAAAAATAAGCCAAATCAACTAGTTATTGAGGAAGAAGGGAGGGTGGGAGAGGATCAGGGTTAAAGGATAGACATGGAGTCCAAAGAGGCAGAATCCAAATAATATCTATCTCATGCTTTGTCCATCAACATTATTTCCAAGGAATAATAGTGAGTTGGAGAGAAAGTCTTAATTTTTCCTTAAAGTAAGAGTGGCAACTTCTTTTCTGTAAAGAGCAGTTCACCTGTTTTTCTGTCATCGCCTTTTCATACTCTGCCTGCACAATATCTAATTCTTCTTGCTTAGCACCCAATTCTTCTTGGGCTCTCTGCAGATCCAGCATAGCAGTGGTTAGGCGGTTCTCCTGGATCGCTAAATTAGCCTATGATGTATACAAACATATAAGTGTATTCGCACATACAACATCTCAAAGTATTTGCCATAATGTATCTCAAAGTGTTTTCAAAATGCTCAGTAGAGATTTCATCACTCATTAAAACCTATTGTTTGAGTTTTACAACAAACAAACTTCTTATTGCAGGTAGCTGCTATAAGCAGCAGTTACTAAAAATAAGTAGAAAAAACTTACAGGAATACGGGGCATTCTCCATTTGACATAAAGGTTAGTCTGATCTGGCCTACAAAAAAAGACTGGTGCCACCAGAAGCCTATTTGATTTCTCAGACCAATATGCTTTGTCTAACAAAAGATACTACCTCTAACTACAAACCTTGCTTTCCTCTCAGGCATTCCTATTATAAATACAAGCTGTTCTTTGTTAAAATCATGGTTGACTGTGTTCTTCGTGACTTTCCTTCTTACTTTTTAACAACTATTTATGTCCGTTTTTGTTTAAATAACACTGATGAACACTCTCTGTACCATCTTTTTATTACCTGATATCCAGAACATTAGAAGAACTAGATTTCAATTTTTTCCTACTTAATTCTTAATTAAGCACAGCAATTACAATACTTAATTAAACTCAATGGCAGCTGCTTCAACCCCATTCAGAAGGGATACAAAGGCATAAAACTCCTCCATCTCTTTCATAATTTTGACAACTTACAAATGGTAGCACATTTAAAAAGATATATATTTTACTATAGAGTTACTATTTTCAAGAATTCTACAGAGGCATGCACCAGTTGGAATAAGGCAGCTGATGTTTCCAGCAGACAAAATCCTTAGAGAGGAGAAGGAGCAAAGAATGTTTGTGTGCCTCCCACTGATTAATGGACTTACCTTTAGAGGTAATACTTCTTTGTTAACAGAAAAAAATACAGCCATAGCTTTGGTCCATGAACAAAGGCCAGCAACATTCCCACATACTCTCCTAGCTGTCTCAATGTTGTAGTCTACCATTTCAAAATATGGGCTCAAAAGTTCTACCACTTCTTCATTAATTGTGTCCTTTTGAAATTGCTAAAAAGAAAAAAAAAGAGTGGAATATACATAAAGTATGTAAGATATGAAAACTACACATATACATATTTCAGCATGCACAGAACACAGGTAACAAATCTTATTTACAAACATCTAACGTGAAGTTCTCTGTCTCATGTATCTTTGAAAGCTTGCCAAAGTCATTCTACTCTGTTCTATAATCTCACAAAATAGAAAAAAGTTTGCCTTCAATTATATGCTTCACTATCTTACACTATCCATTACCCTTACACGGCTAATTGCTGATAGAAAATATCACTAATATCTTGCTTGAAATTCCATTTTCCTTAAGAATGAATAAGTAACTTAATCTTCAGACAGGAAAGGGAAAACTTAGGTCTGGTTCATAAACATACATTATACAAGATGGTCCATTCAGAAGGCAAGGCAGCTATCTTGATCTTAAATTACCTTATCTTATTAGCGGAATGTATTTCAACTTTAAGAATTTATTTTCCCTCTCTCTTTTCTCCAGAAAACACCTCTTCCATTTTTCATCCCCAAAAGCTTTCCATTTTCTCCCTCAAATTTGTATTAATTATCAAATATTCTGTATAAGTTTGGTCTTCTTAAAAGATTTATTTGCAAGGTACATTGAAAGTCTGTCACTGATGAACTTGAAAAATAGATGTTCCCTGAAGCACAAATAGGTTTATTTATGCACAAGCAATGAAATGTTCAAGCCCTTCAGTAAATTAAAAATCCTTAGGAGCAGATGCAATGTGAACACTACATAAATGGCAGCCATGGCACTACCAATGACACAAAACTGGTCAAGTCTGCCATTTGTGATTTTCTGCTGGTCTAGAGACATATTAAGTAATCTCCTCAAAATGCAGAAATTGGAGATAATGACATCCAGTAGGGCAGCACAGGGTGCAATTTATTCTAAGTGGATTAATCATATTATTAGTTTAAATTATAAACAAGGATTTGTTCACCAGTTACTCTTTCCATTTCCCTAGACGTATGCTATGGAGCTTAAAATCACAAATTTAAAAAAAAAAATCTGATTTATACATCCTAATAATCAATTATTCTTTTGCAAGCCACTGCACAAGTTGCAATGCTGAAAATTAATGAAAAGTTAGGTACCGGAAAAAAGATGTTTTCTATCAGCTTTAATGAAACAGATAAGTAATGGCTATTCAAAACAAATGCTTAAAGTTTCTAATCATTTGTCACTGAAAATAACATCACTGCCTTACTTAGGAGAAATTATAATTGATTTATAACCTGACTTTGCCAGAAGGATTCAAGTTTATTTCATTATGACATGCTTATTTTTAAGCCCTGAACATTTCAGATCTACTGTGCATCTGATTCTTTGTGCACATTTGTTCTCCTATTAACAACAGAGAAAACTGTGTTCCCTTATTTTCTTATAGTAAAAAAATATCAAAAAGATACTTTGCACAAGCACCTGTAGGTTCTGTAAGAAGTTCCCTGCTGTCATCAGTTTTAAAGATTCTTGCCATGATGGGATGGTACAGCATTTTTCCTGATCAATTTTCACATTGTTCACTTTTCGCTGGAAGAGCAGTAACACACAGTCCATGATACGCATGATGAGGTGAGGAGGTCGACCCAGCGTGCGGACAGTGGCTATATCTGCAGGTTTTATTGTCTATGAATTTAAAACAAAGGGTAAAGCAATTACTGTTACTGCATTTGTCTACACTGCAAGCAGAATTCTGTTACAGGAATTCCTAGCTGGAAAACTGTAAAGCCATAATAATTGTCAAATTCATTTTTTAAAAGATGCAGCCCTATTACAGACTCATATAGGGAATTTTCTTGTTTGAAGAAGTTTCTGAATGAATGGATACTGACTATACAGATATGCAAGCTGATAGGCTTGGTTTTATGACAGTTTTCCCCTTTAGCCACACACAAAGTAATTCATTATAGCAAATCCAAAACTTCAAGATTAAGCCCAAGTACCTTCCCCCATCATGAAGTCTCACAAAGACACTAGTGTAGCTTTTCCTTGAAATCAGATTTTCATTTATTAGAATCCAACATTTCAAGAAGAGTAACATTTTTTTGATTTGGAAACTTTAGCCAAAACCACAAAGTGTAACAGACTGTAGGGCAGCACACAGGACACCGGTGTTCTTTTCATACCTCAGACACTGCCCAGGTAGCGCTGTTTGTTTATGCACTGGTCAGAATGCTTGCCCACCTCTGGATTTATTCTTTTTTTACCTTTCTCTTGTAGCTAAGTATCAGGATCTTATGATCTAGACTTGTCCTCTTATTCCACTCTTATAGGTTGTCAAGTCATCAGCCTTCATTTGGACATTTCCACTCTGCCATTCAAGAACTATGGCAGTTAGAGATTGTTAAGTAGCTCTTCCTCAAACTGAAGTCATGCTCTCAGAAAATTCTATTTCCTGAGATGCCATGTCTCTGCTTTCCTCTATTATTAGATTTACTTCAGATCCCACTACTGCTGCTCATGACAGAAATGCCTTGAAGGTCATTCTGTTATACATTCAGCTATGTGGACATCAAAAAAATACTATGTAAGTCAAACAACAATTAATCTTTTAGCATTGCTAATGATGCATCATTTGAAGATATGGGCAGAGTGTTATCACTTTATTAAAAAAACTTTACAAAAAGAGTACGTTGAAAGAAATGAAGGCCCATGGAGCATGCTAGAAATCTGGGTAATGCAAGAACTCATAAGAAAAATGAAATTATTTATTTTGAAGAAAGCAGAAAAAAGTGGATCAGCAAGCTTATTTGAAAGGCAACCCATTGGTGAAAACTTACAAGACAGGAAGTTTAGCTTTGGATGGAATTATAACTGTTTTCATACGGAAGGTTCTCACTCACTGCACATTAGCTCTTTTAAAACAGTATCAACATTCAGTTACCAGTCTAATATCAACCTGCAGCGCATCATATATCAACAATAATTTCAAATGAAAGTTAAAATTTGCCTTTCTTTGCCCCTTGAAAAACTGCCTATTTTGGGTTTGGTAATAAGGTGGAAAAAGAAAAACAAAATTGAACTTAAAAATTCTCAGAAGAGGTATAGGTAAATACATTTTCTGTCAACCTGCATATTTGTTTTCAAAGAATCTCATTTTCTTAGTAGTAAATTAATATTATACATGGCCCACGTACTAACCTGTAAAGCTGCTTCAGCCTCTTCCAAAGCAGGCTTTGCAGCTTCCAACTTCTCTTCAGCAATGGCTTTGTCCACTGAAATACTGTCCACAATAGCTTGAGCTTTGTCTTTCACTTTCTGAACTTCACCCTTCACCTTCTCAGCAGCCTGTGCTTTTACAGTAACTTCTTTCAATACCTAGAATGTGAGAAATCCCACATGCCAAATATTAAAGAAAACAGTTAGTTGGAAGAATGTGCTCTTTTTTGTTGTAAAATTTTACCTGTTGAATTCCAGAAGCATAACATTCAAACAGGATGACTTTTTTCCATGACTTAACTTCCTTTGACTTAATTAATTTTTCACAATAGAAGAAATAAAAATAATCAAAGAGCAAAGGCTGTTCATACCATATCAGCTTTTTCGTTGGCAATTTGAAGCTCCTTTTCTTTTACCTCTAGCTCTCTGCTTAGCGCAGCCACTGACTCAGAGGCCTCTTTCAATTTTTCTAATCCAGTATTCACTCTGGAATTAAAAAACAAAATAAGAAGCATCTAATTCTATATGTAATTTATACTCTGCTTTCCAAATTATTCCATCAATAGGATGAATCGCATCAATCACAACGAACACAGAAGATGTTTTACACCAAAAATAAAACTTGTGAAGGAACTTCCATATAAGTATCCGATGTCTTCAAAATAAAGATAGTGAAAAACCAAAAATTACATGAATAGAGTTTGTAGCTTGAAATTTCCTCACTTCTAAAATAAATAGTATGCCTTTTTTATTGCATACAAATCCTATATGTTGGTTCCATCCCTGTTGAACTCCAACTTGATACTCAAAGGACAGAGTTCTATACAGCAGAAAGCATTTACTCATTGAACAGCTAAACAAATACAGGAGAACACATAAAGGGTAACGCCGACCAAAGCAATTCAGTCTGTGCAAGGCAAAGTGAAACAAATTGACATGCATTGATTCATCTGGTACATTTGAGGTGTCAGGAGGTAAAAAACAGGACCAAACCTTTGTTTTACACCTGTAAGATAACTCCAGATGTCTAACTTAACTTGGCTTTGAAGCCAAAGTATGTTTCAAAGTGAAATAAATTAGTTTGAGTTTTTTGTAAAGGCTTTCAATTCTTTGTGCCAATCTTTCAAAATTGAGAAGACAGATTTTCTTAAGGGTGATGCCAATTATCCACTAAATGCTCATTCTCATTTTGCATTTTATTTGAGTATTTCTGGCATGAAGATAAACCTTCAAATAGACTACATTAGTTTAATAAAGTATCTGAAATGAGAATGAAAATATCAAAGCCACGTTAATAATATGCAAGTAAAAAGTTCAGCAGCCTAAATTCAGCTCTGTGATCACGAAACTGAAAATTCCAAGGGTATTTCTCACATGTTCTTTCAGAAACATAAAACTGTTTAGCAAGAAAACAAAAGTTGTTCTCTGGTAAATTAAATGCTATTGTGAATATGTCATAAAACTTTATGTAGATGTTTTATTTTACTGATTAAAAATACATGGATATAATTTATATTCACCTTCTTTCCCAGCACCTTGCTTTTTCATATATCACTACCTTTTTTCCCCGAGAATATATAGTCTTTAACTAATATGCCAAGAGCAGCTATAATATTAGATCAAGTTACACCTTTACACAATTGTAGAAAATAATAATAAAAACATAATAATAATCCTGTTGCTGTGCAAAGAGACAGGCCATGAATTGAAATTAAGAGTATCAGAATATGCCAACCTGGGGAAGAAAACTACAGACAGATTGTAGCAAACGGAGCAGTTTACCTGTTTGCTAGTGTCTGCACTTCAGCATGCTTTTCTTTGTATGTGGTTTTATATGCCTGAATAAAGGACAGGTAGGATTTGGGAGTCACATGCGTAGAACGTCTGTATCTTTGAAAGTAATCAGAACACTTCTCTGCCACTCCATCCTGGAATGAGCCCATACACTGGACAATTTCCCTCTTAGTATCAGCAGTGCAGTCCATATCAAATGAAGACAGGAAATGTTCAGATACTTAGAAAAGAAAAAAACATAAATGTAAGTAAATATTCGGGAAAACCTCCTGGTTTATAAACGAGGCAATATAAAACATGTAAGTATGTATTGTATCAGCTTTCCCTCAGCTTCTGAAACCTGTGTTCTTCACTCTGCCATCAGATTCTTAACATTTTCCCACATAGTCAGTAAAAAATATTGCCAAGAATCAGGTATTGTTTCACCTCCAGAGTGCAACTCCTTTCTCTCTCCAAAACTATGTAAATGCTAGATAACATATATTGAGTAATCGCAGCTTTCCTCTGCCTGCCCAATCGCAAGCACAGTCACTAATAATTCCTTGATTTAGTAGTATTTTGCCTTCTTTACTAATGCCTTTAAGCCATCTTCAAGGGGAATTTTCTTGTATAATATTTCAACAGTTTAGTACAGCAAGCTTTAAAGAAGAAAACTTCTATATCAAATTTTAGAACCAAGTAAGTTTCTTCTGCTAGTGCACTGGCAAAATTCAAAGCAACTGAAACAACTTCATCACCACTGATCAGAGAATTAAATATCTGCATAGACAAAACTTACACCTACCTGCCACTAGAGCATCCTTAGGCCATTGGCTGAACCAATCTATAGTGCATCCAGAAATGAGAGCAGGGAACTTTAGGGCCCTATTTCGGAATTTTTCACCTATTGGTGAAAAGCAAAGAACCACGTGAAGGTTTTGACGGACTCTGGTCATGAAGTAGTCATACAGAGCCTCAGCAGTTGGAGGTCTACGAGGATGTTCCTTTTTGAAGGTGGGTATGAGGTCACTAATGATCTCATCTACTTCATCACGTGCAAATAAGTTTGATACCTTTGAGAAAAAGGAAGATTTTATTTTTTCACACTTTATGATATGATCCAAAATAGAGTATATAACATAAGGTTCATTTGATACATAGCATTTCAGGAAGGGACATACATTTCAGGCACTGAAATTATTAGGATCCACCCCACTCCTTTAAAATAGAAATTTTACTGAAATCATTTAATTAAACACATGGCAAACTAACTTGCTGTAAAAGTAAAACACATTCTCCTCACTGGGGGGGAAGGGAAGAACCTATGTACAAAAGCATGCATTGCTTTCTTAATATTCTAGTAACTAGTAGAAATTAATCTGAAAAACACTCCTGAAATAAATAAGTAAATAAATAACAGACATCCTATACATTCTGGACACAAATTTACCATTTAAAAACTAATTGCACACTAATAGTTAATTTAACAGATATTAACAAAATATTTAATTTTGTTAACCTTCAGTGATATTCCCTAAGTCTCAAATTTTTTTTAAGCTATTTTCATGTCCCTGGCAGCTTGTCAACACATTTTAAAGGCTATGACTTCAAAAAATTTCTCTATACGGAATGATGATGCTTAATTTCATAATAGGTTTATCTCACTCTAACCTAGTATAATCAATTTTTTCCATTCATTGTAATGCTGTAATGATAAGAAGCATTTAATTTTTAGTTTGCGAATGTGTGCTCCCTGACACAAGAAAGAATATTCAAATAAATTTGGTTATTTTGCTTTAGAATTACAAAGTTTAAAAAGCAGAAAAAGGATCATGAGAAGTCATCTTACCTCTCCTGATGATAAAATATTGTTCAGGTATTCTAAGAAAGACTCATCTTTGATTTCATTGTCCGTAAAAAGAAAACAGATGCCTTTGCCTTGCAGTCCTGCTGTTCTGTACAAGAGTTTTAGATCTTCCATCAAGTTTAAAGTGTTGTACGATCTACAAAAACAGAACAGTTGTACTAATATTCATTCATTTTAAAAATACCTTCCAGTTAAAAGAAAAAGAACATGTAAATTTAAGTAAAAAGCAGTATCTTGGAATTTAAGGTAGAAAGGCAGAAGGTGAACACCACTTCTTCAGTTCAATATTTCACCCTCTAGTGGCTTCATAAATCCTTGCGGATGATATCCAGCAATTTGTTACTGCTTGTTTTGTGAACTGTATGGTAATCTCTCCTAAAGTAAATCCTACTTCAGATAGAACCTCTGATGAGATCCTCACCAAGAGGCATTCCCACATATGAATCTACAATTTCTACTGCCGCCAACGCAGCTGCAACAGAATTAAAGTAATTAGCTTCCCTTTGGGAGAGGCTCATTCCAAAATATTCAGAGAAGGATTTATAATTTATTTTTGTATGTCTTTTGTGAGTTATTTAAAAATAAACCACATAAGGTTGAACAATATGAAATAAGGCAAGATATACTTGGGAAAGACTGTCAAAATTAATTGGCAGAGATGATGATTCCATCTCCTCACACAGGCATTTTTTCAAATATTACAAGATAGTCTCATAAAGGCATTATAGAGAGATAACACCTACAAATAATTTCAGTACATTTTATTGTATTGTGTAAAGACACAGAGTAAAAATAACTTGACACTGCCAATATTCCTTCTCATTCTGTGAAATACATAAACAGTTTGCAACCCCAAAGATGGTAAAAGCTGAGATTTATTGTAGAAAATCAAGTTAATTTAGTAAGTCTCAAGGATTTTCATGTCTTTCCACACTAGGCAACAGTGCTCACCCTACATTAAGCTTGTTCTTTCTCCCACTGCACAGACTGAGAGCCTGTTTTATTTATAAGAGCTCAAATACAAAGTATTTATTTACTAATTTACAAATTTAAATTTGAATCAATGCTCACCTTGATAACATTATCTGGAACGTATCATAGCCAGCTATAAAAGATGCCAGTCTTGTCAAGCTCTGCTTTCCTGAGCCACCAACTCCAACTAAAAGAGCATTTCCACAAGGAGTGCGAATCACCCGAGAAATCTATTGTAAGATCACAGTCATTTATTGCTACCATGTGTAAAAGTTACAAACCCAAACCCCCTATGTTACTGCAGTAATGAAGTTAAAATAGAAAAGCAGAACAAGTAAGAATTTTAAGGTTTTATTAAAGAACTCCATGTTATTCTCAACATACGGACATTTGCACTTTGTACTGTAAACTTTCCGGTAGTATAACCACCACTTGATTCCATCACTGTAAACTTTCAATTATCAGTAGAATTGTATCCCACACTTCAACAAAGCACAAGTAAATCTCAATTGTGATTTGTCAGTGATGTGCTATCATAGCACAACAGATTACTAAAATACTGAAGGAAATAATTTCTTCAATTCCACACTGTCTGGATGACTACTTCAGTACAACTCATCTCTCCGAGACCCTTCACTGTGACAAGAACATCAAGTTGTCCCAGGCATGTCTCCAGTATTTTCTGGAGCAGGTAATAATACTGCCTTTATAATTAAACTTCTTAAGCTTCACGTTTATTCGATTATAAAAATACACAATATCAGTATGAATATTTGGTCACAGTGGAACATCTTCCAGGTAGATCTCCCTTTCTTTCCCATTTCCTTATTTATCTTTTAAAGTGAAAAGGCAGTAAATGAAAGTGAAAAATGTGGATGAAATGTGTTTGTCAACTATAATTAATTTATTATTATTATTATATTTATCACATTTGTTAGGATGGTACAATGCAATATTCAGTTTTTAATCATTTGTGATAAGNTGTGATAAGAAATATTTCCCTCCAGTTCAGGGCAGTGCAACGTAAACAAACAGACCTTTTGCAATTCAGCAAAAAAATTTTCAGCATTAACTGTGAACTGCATGAAGCACCCGTCCCACTGTTCACAGCCAAAAAAAAATGCCAAGGAATCTGGAAACAGGTAGAAAAAGTTACCTGATGCTGAGAAAATAGGCCTTTAAGCACAGAAGACAAACTTCCTCTGCTCATGGACAGATACTTAGGGTACACAGAAGAACCCACACTAATTTACAAAACATCATGGAGCTACTTGCCTCTGAAAGGCGAAGTAGTACCAACCAGTTGCTTGCCTCTGCATGAGCAATGATGCAGATTATTGGCTCCTGTTCTCTTTATTATCTTGAACAGTCCTCTGATGCCCCTAGAATTTCATCATGCCAATAAGCAGCCTGGTATGTCTATGTACTTACCTTTCCACTAACATACTTTTATTCAAGTTATTAAAAAGAGTTTTGTCAATTTCCTGCAGTTTTCAACCCATATATTTTACATATTGAGTGCAATGTATTTGTTATTTTTCATAGGTTAATGTCTTATAGTTAAATACAAAATAAAGTATGAAGGTTTACTCTAAGTGTACTTAGTATCTAACCAGAGAGTGAAAAATAGATTTGCACACCACTCTTGAAATATTGTTGATCACTTCAGTTACAGCTACTAGATCTTTTCTAGGCAGAGGCAAATAAACCGCAAAGTGGGAGCTTTATTCTGTTTAGGATATTCCTCAGCTTTAACTTATTCAAGTCATAATACATCACCTCGGATTAGTTATTACCTTAACTGTGCTTACCAAGCCTTCTCTTAGAAGCTGTCTCAAATCTAGTTAAAGCCTAAAGCTCAAACCTGCACAGCTGTAAATGCTGATGGGATTGGAGAAGTACTGTAGACTCATTTTATGCAAGTGGAAGTTAAAATAACACTTCAGGGATTTACCATCTAGCTACTCAAAGAAGAGATTGGATGTCAGGTGGGCTCTTCAGTGAGGAAAAAAAAAAAAAAAAAGCAAAAAGAGAGAAGAAAAATTTTGCTAGAACCTGAATTCATATAGATTTTTTTATTAGTAGTAAACCAGAAACTTGTTAGGGAGCATGATGATGATTTAACAATTATCCTCAAGAAATCCATAGTAAAACATCATCAATTTTGCTGGAAAGACCTTAAAAGAAAGCCATTAATTTTGTGAAATGATAAGAATTCACCCCAACATTTTGAAAAATGTGGATTAAGTGTGTTTGTCAACGATAATTAATTTATTATTATTATTATATTTATCACATTTGTTAGGATGGTACAATGCAATATTCAGTTTTTAATCATTTGTGATAAGAAATACAGATAACCTTACTCTGCTATGCCTACTCCTTCATAAACAACCAATTATGTCCTAACCTGAATTTAATTTGACTCATTCCAAAGAGAGGAAGGTCTCTCAGAAGAATTAAGAAAGCTTGTAAGAGTTAGAATAATTAGGACCATGATCCCACCGGACATAAAAGACAGTTATATAAAAGAATTAATAAGAATACAGTAAGACTGTACCTTGACTAAATGTATCATAGCATCCTCAAAGAAAACCATGTCCATTCCAGTACCACGGACATTCTCATTGTATGTTTTTAAAAAGGTATTTAAACGATTCCGTAGCTGATGAAAGGAGCAAACTGGCTCATAGATTTTTGGAATATCTAAATTAACTTCCTCTGTTTTTTCACCTAGAACAAAAAGCAAGTAAAAATTAGTAACAGTTTTTACTCACAGTAAATACAGTTACAGAAAGGTTGATGCTGGCAGGGACCTCTGGAGGTCATGTGGTCTGACCCCCTGCTCAAACAGGGCCACCGAGAGTCAGTTTCCTAAAACCTTGTCCAGATGGTTTATGAGTACCTCCAAGAAGAGTCTCCAAGTATTTCCAAGTCCACCTCTCCGGACAACCTGTACCAGTGCTCAGTCATCCTCACTGTAAAAAAGTGCTTCCTGATGCTTAGAGGGTGCATTAGCCACCCCTGGGGTACATCACTGGCTTCTAACTAGATTTTGTGCCATTGATCATCACCCTCTGGACTTTGCCATTCAGCCAATTTTTAACCCATTTCACTGCTCATTCAGCCCATATTTCTTCAGCAAATAATTGACAAACTGAATTGGAAGAGTGACAGCAGGCAGGTACCATGGGGTTTTATGGCTGGTTTGGTTTTCCTTCAAAAAAAAAAAAATATATGTATAGTAGACAGAGTACAATTTTGCTCTTATATACACACACCTCACTCAAATAGTTTCAAGATTTCATGATCTATACGCTGCAGGATATATTTTTCCAATTACCATAGGTCAGCCATTACAAACAATTGGTTTTGTTAAGCCTCTTACTTACTGAACCAATATTTCAGTAATGTTATCTCTAACTGGTGGAATTAAAATCAATGAAATAAGTAATTCTAGTAAAATAAGTGTTTCCCTAATGCTTAGTAAAGCACTGGAAGTCAGTGCAAAGGGAAATAAAGGGGATAAAAAAATAAACAAACTGTATCGTATTAAGAATAGTATCTGTATTATTTTTCTCATTTTAATTTTTTGTCAATTTCCTTCTTGCATATTTTGCTTTTACAAATTAGCAGTGGTCCAATAATCATGCAGCCTCCAAGAAAACAAAACAACACAACAAAAATTAAAATATACCAAAATTCAAACACACACACATATATATAAAGCAGTTTAAGGAAATTTACTTTTACCACAGAACTAAACCTCTCAAAACAAAGTAATGATCAATTCTCATTCATCTGTCCTTTATATTGCATACTGTGTATGCTGGAAGTCACCTTAATTTCAGAATTCCTTAGTTATGTATTTTTGCTGCATCTATAAACACTCCTTTAGTGTTTATAGTAAATAAATTAACCAACATCTTATTTTAACCTGCAAAAACACTAGTTAAACAGTATTCCAGGGGGAAATAAGTTTCTTGTAAGTGGAATGAGACATTTGAACAACTCGGCTATTTACAAGGAACCAACAAAGAATATAGCAATGAGTTAAACCGTAGTGATATTTTTACAGTTTCAAACCATTTAAGAGAATCATATCAGCCTAATCCTGTCTCTGCAGTTTTATTATTAATGTCAAAAGACAGCATCATCAAGATCAAGTACTAAACCTAAGGAAGAGCAGACATTATTTAGAGACTCAGCTAGTGTAATATATTATTTTAAACTCTTCCATGGTTTCAAGATTCAGAATTGTTAAGTACCAAATAGCAAGGCCAAAACTACCTGATAAGAATACCTTTGAACAGTTTGAGGGTCTCAAGAACAATAGCATCAGTAACAATTTCTGGGAGGCTAACACCTAAAAGTTGGTTTTTGAGCTACTTCATCTCAAGTCTGTGTATTTATCTCAGGGACAAATACATTGTGACTCAGACTCACTATTTTGCAGTTTTGTCTATCTGCCACATTGGTGTAAGCAAATGTAAGCAAGGCTCTTCGATACAGGTAACATAAATATAAATATGGACTTAGAAATCCCATAAATATAAAGATGTGCCACAGTTGGTAACACAGACTACCTTCTAAAGTCATTATCCATCCTTGATGGATAAACATATCATGCATTTTTAAGATATATTTCTATTAAAATCTATTTTATCATATCCCCTTTCCTATTCTTGCCATCTCCATGGTTATCAGAGTCCATCTTTACCAGTTCTTTGAGGTGCATCCCTTAAGAAGTCAACAAAGAACGCATCAATTTCACAATCCAGCAAAGCTTTTGTTTCTTCAAATTCCTCCTCACTGAGTTTTGTCACAGCTGTGTCAAACCAACTTACATCTTCAGAGGTTGTGAAACGATCAGCAATAACACACTTACATTCATGCTTCCATAGTTTTATCAGTACCTATATAATAAAATTTTAAAAAAAGGCATTTCCATCACATTAGTCTATCAACAAAGCTATGCCAATTTAAAAGCCATGCTTTTTAAATTTATTTATTTTAAAGTCATATTATCACTAGAAAAGAAACAGTAGTATTTCAGGGTTTATTCAGGAGAGATACTTTGAGCTTCTCGTTCTGCCCAATAGCATTGTAAACTTACATTCAGTTAACTGTGCAAGAAGCTTTAATCTAGCATTCCAAACCAGAGTGTATTTAGCAAATTAACATTTTTTGTCCCTAACCCTAAAAGAGTATCCACACCTGCTAAGAGATGTTTATGCACTGATAAACCACTTTTTAAGCTAGTCATGACGTAGAAGGTTGGTGGAAATATCACCATCGTGGCATGAATGATTTCATGCCAAATACAAACGTCATTCCCAATACAATTTGGGGGGTGGGGGAGGGGGGTGGGTGAGGAAACAGACAGACAGGAAGTGTAAGTGTTTATGTAATTCCTTCTCCAAATTCAATATACCTTTAAAGTCCTTCCATTAGTCATAGGATGGAGAAGGAAAACTTGCCAGATTCTTAATCCTAGAAGCATTGGGTTTAGTCCTACACTGTTACTACATAATAACAGCAAAAATTGCAAGTACTCCTTGAATACCTCATTTGAGCCTACATCGCTTTGTACAAGTGACACATACTATGTCAAGTCTCAGAACTGAACTTTAAAGGCATACAATCAGATTTTGAGCAATTGTTNNNAGATTTTGAGCAATTGTTTGTTATAGATCAAAAGACATAATTGAGAATATATACATATAATCATCTTCATGCTGGAGATTTTTAGTTTCAGAAATTAAAATAAATTCTAAAATTTACATTTTAAATGTAGCAGAATTCATGAGCTTATTCAACAAGCAAGAAAGTACATTAAACACAAAGTGTTTATATAACCCAAATGTATAACAAATTTTCCATGACTACCATAAACATTGCTTTTCCAGCACTTCACATTTCAGTGCTCAAAACACTGCATTACTTTTCCTTAAAATAATTGAGAGAAATTATGCATAAAGTATTGAGCTTTTCTGGAAGAAAGGTGGATTATTGAGAAAAAAAAAAAAAAAACATATTACTATGATTCGATACTACTTCTTCCTTTTAAGCCATAAGCCAGAAATCATTTGTTAGACAAATATTAAGAAGTGACTGAATGTCGGAGTGGGATACGGACCCGGAGTAACGATGGAATCTCAATATGAGTACAGTCGTTCTCCTTTATTTGACGCACTTACAAAGTTTATATAGACAATCAAGCAGAGCACGCGATAGCAACATCTATGCGATTGGTTCACAGATCACGGCCTTTTTCACTTAGCCACCCTTCTGCAGGCCATGATCTGGTTGATGTGAGCAATCCTGTTTTCCTGGGGTTGCCGAAAGCCCAGAGAACGCAGTGAACTATCCTTGAACAGCACGAGGGAGTAGCAACTTGGTAGATAAGCGGAACCAAGTGTCAAATTCCATTAGACCCCTTTGCGTGAACAGCACCCTTGTACCAATCATATAATTGCTTTAGACGTGTGGACAAGTGTAGTGAACCAAATCGCATTGATGTTGCTATCGCGTGCTCTGCTTGATTGTCTATATAAACTTTGTAAGTGCGTCAAATAAAGGAGAACGACTGTACTCATATTGAGATTCCATCGTTACTCCGGGTCCGTATCCCACTCTGACAATAGCCTTTTTCACTTAGCCACCCTTCCGCAACTGAAAGCCACAAAACACTAGTAGAGAGGGGAACTGTTTATTTTTTTAACCAATATATACACATTTTCATTGGGTTAAATTTTCATTGGTCCCTTCTTTCAAACAAAGTAGCACTTGTCAGTAATAGAAAAAGCAGACAGAAGCAAACCCTGTTCTGTCAAAAGAAGCGGGTTTCATTACAGTTACACAACAAAGTTGGCATTTCAGCTGGCAGTGTAAAAGCTGGACTAAAACATCTTTTCCCCAAAAAATAGCTGAAAACCTTTTAATCAGAAATGGTATTTGTCTAAAGCAAACTCAGATGCCAAGAAGTTAGACTTTTGAACCTCTTTGCTACACTAATTATACACTAATTACACTACAGTCACTGATATGCTGCACTTACCTGTGGTTCATTGATCACTTCTGACGTAGCGTTCAGCATTCCTTGCCAAATCCTTGAGAGGTCTCGAAGATTGAAGACATAATGAAACTTGGCTGGTGTAGGCAACATTTTTAGCTTGGTAATCTGCCACAGCCTGCGTGTCAGTGGAACCAATTTGGCTACTGTTTTCTTCACATCTTCTGAAAATCCCCGCTCACTGCAATAGTGCCCTTCCCCAATTACACCTGGGGGGAAAAAAGACTGCCAAATGAAATACTTTTCTAAGACACACTAGCACAACACCAAAAGCTACAATCACCTTAATTTTCTTTTTCTTTTTTATTCCCCAAAACCTTTACTAATTTGTTGAAATGGCTTTTCAGTCTCTATTCAAGTCTTGATTCCGCTGGTCTTAACACTGTTCTGTGACCAGCCCACTGATTAGCTCTTAATTGTCTGTTAAAAATGTCCATTTGTCTACCAAAATAGCTTCCACAGCCTTTGAATAACTAATCTCTTCTCTGAGACCAATATGATACTGTTGGTTATGAAAGTCTAGTCATTACTCACTCATTCTTAGCACCAGTAGCACCCCAGCAACTCTCCAGCACTGTCACTAAAACTAGGACTGGCCATCATGCCATTCTTCTTACCACTTAGCATACCAACAGTTTCAGAGATGTGACTGGACCTAAAAACTTACAGATTGATGAAGCTTCAGGTGGGGATTGATTACTGAACGAAAATATGCTGGTAAGAAAAATCAGAGGGGGATTAAGCCTCAATTTTAATCATGAAGTTTATAAATAGATGGATAAAGGAAAAAAAAAAACAACTACCATTGTCAAAAATGGGATGAATACAAAGTTAATTTCCCTTTACCAAAAATTTTGTCAATGGAAGAATTAGAAGGGAGAGTACAGTTGAACACAGAAAATTGTCTCTTGAGCCTCTGTGGAATGTCATTGCGACCTCCCCCAGGGTGAATCATGGCAGCCAAAAACTGAATGTCCACAATGTTGGTAAATTCGCCAGGCTTTTCCAGGTTATACACTCCATTCTGTTCCATCAGCTGCCTAACTATCTCATTAGTGACCTGTAAAATAACCAGGTATTATATAACAGCATAACGCAACTAAATGAAATACAAAACATACTTATGTACTTGAAAGACCAAATGAAGAGTACACCATTAGTTTCTCCCACAAATCCCTGTTTATTTGCTTCAGGAGAAAAAAATGTACTGTTAGGAATAAGTATTTTAAGATTGTCCTTTTCATCAGTAACATCTACTGACAAAAATCCTGGGAGCAGAGGGGAATCCCTAGCTCAGAATCAATCCTTCATACTTCAATTCATTATTGCTTGAATGCTTCATTATTTCCAATACTGTTGTACTGGAAAGAATTCTTGCTTTTAACACAAAATTTCTGGTTTATTCTAATCAAGCCCAAACTGATGCATCTTTACATGTTGCATTTGCTACCAAATACTTTGATGAAATTTCCATGTGTAACAATCACAAACATATTTTTTCAAGTCGCAAACAAAGAATTACTGCCACACAAAAGAATGGAAGATTCCTTTTCTTAGTCATAAATAGGTCCACTGCTTTTCTATTTGACCAGCTGAAAAAAATCCCACAGACAGTGACATTGCACAGCTATACTTCTCTAGAAATTCTAACATTAGTTTCCAAAGCAGTATACTTCAGAAGAATCTTGCCAATGCACATAATGATTACTACATTTTTTCCTAAAGCAGATAGGTCACTTCTTACCTCCCAGCATTCACAGTAAAATCTAAAATTACATGATTGTATATTAAACATGTTATTTTAACTATTGTCCACACAGCTGGTTTGCTATCACACTTTTTATGCCAAAAGTTTTTTCTAATTACTTTTTTATTATTATTTAAAAATTACTCTTGGTAAAAACATTGTTAAAATTATACATGAATGTTTTAAGGAGTACTTGTAGTCAGTATATTTATTTTCAATTAATTCATGACAATATGAATTTAAAGATTTCAAACTTTAAAATTTAAATTTTGAATTTTAAAAAAACTGCTTAAAAAAATTAAGCACTACATATGAAATTTACCCCCTACATCCTGATTGAGAAGAAAAGCCAGTTTTACAGTGTAGTAAGAAAAGAAAAAAATATATATTTTGCCTTAGTCTCCCTCTTTTACAAACTTACCTGATCTCCCCATTCATTTATTATGGGCATATTCACATCATCAATGAAGACTGTCATCTTTTTGCCTGCAGGTGGACCATAAGTTGTGCCCATGCGTTTGTCCACATAACTTTCTATTGTACGCTGTTAAAAAGCAATTATTAGCATAGTTACAAAAAGCCCTTCCTTTCATACATGATTCAATCATTTAAACACATTGTTGGTTTTGTGACACAATTTTATTAAGGAAGGTTTAGACAACACATCTGCTGGAGGTAATTGTGCTAGTTCAACTAGGAAGTCTGAAATCAAACTTTATGCTCTACAGCATAAAGTTGATATCAGATACAATATATGTCAAGTGTAGACACTATACCTAACCCTTTGATGATTTTTAAACTATTTCAAACTTTTCTTTCATTTTTTACATTTATCAGGTGACTAATACTAATAATCCATCAGATCTGAAAGATGTGATTCTTGAAGATCTTTCCAGCAGACATCAATGTACTTTATAAAAGCACACAGTGATAATTAAAATTACATAAATAGACTTGATGAAGTAACTTTGCTCAATAGTAGTCTTGCCACTACTTTTCTTCTCATCATCTTTCCACTGCTTCATTCTTCTTAAGGCCCAGTTTTTATTTATTCTACAGAAAGCTCACTTAACCATGCACAGTTATTCTTCAGTGCAAAACTAAATATCTGCATTATTATGTTGCACCAGGCTCCTGTACAGTAGCCTGGACAGCCTTCACACCCGAGTAGCATCAATTAGATGAAGATTTCAGAAAGCCAGAATAATTTGAAAGCACATATGTTGTAACAGCCAATGCTTTGGTTGAGATAGTTATCAGTCTTGACTGTTAGACTTGCACATCTATTTCAGATGTCTTGATTGTCAACAGAGTACCATCTGTCATCAATAAATTTGACACCTCTTTTATTAAAATAGATGTATCCTACACTTTTTTTATTCTAAAGACTGATAAATAGAAGGAAAAATAATAAGGAAAATAAAATCTAAAATTACATGATTGTATATTAAACATGTTAATAGTTTCTACTATGCTATGATGCCAGATGATAGGCCATGCATTTAGCTTATAGACTGCATTGCTGATTACAGCACAGAGTGCTTCAGATTGGCATACCATACTGCATTACAAATATTTCCCAAATATGTTGCCAGCAGGTTAGAGAAACTTGAAATAATTCAAAGTAGCTCAGTAGATATTTGGACAAGCAGTACAGTCCAGGATTTAAGTATTCATAGTTCTATTTAGAGCAGCTGCACTGCATGTGTTACTTTTTTAATGAGTAATTTAATTTACTGGAATCCAAATCGCAGACAGCACATTTTTTATGACAGATTGTTGTGGGTAGCACTTATTTTACTCATGGCTTTTAGTGGAGTCTGATGGAAGTCAGTGACAGCTCTGCCTATTTAATAAGAACTAATACATTTGACATAAAACATTAACTGTGATGAAGCAAATAACATGCATGGTATTGTCATAGTCAAAGAACAGCTCAGTAAATACTGAAGAAATTGAAGGGAACATGGTTTTTGCAGAGGTGTTAAATCATGTGTTAGGACACTTAGTCCTTTTGAGCAGGTGCTTTTTTGTTTCTGCCTTCATTTTCAATTAAACAAGCTACTTTCAGAAGCATCCTCCTGGCAAGTTCTCAGAACAATCTCTGAAGCCAGTCACATTGCATCAGAAAGTGAATAAGTACTATACCTGGAAAATTAATGGGGTAGTTGCAGATGAAAAATTCAAACTCTTAGCCATGTGGCTTTCAGGGTTATATTTTGACATAAAACCTTTGACAATAACAGTCTTTGCAGTTCCTTGCTCACCAATTAGTAGGACAGCCTAGACAAAGACAACATAGAAATAAAACAGAAGAGCTGGGTGTCTTGGCAAAGCCTTGGCAATCCTATTTAGCTATTAAACTGAAATTAAGCTAAAAAGGTTACATAAAGTGAATTCTCAACAAGGGACATATGGAAGCAACATAGTTAATGTCTTGGACTTCTGCGGGCCCCAAGTTAGAATTATTTTTACGTAATGGTCATGTCAGTCAGCACGACTTAAGTAGGAAAAGATTATTCATGCATACACCTAAAGGTATATAAACTCTTTAACTGCCCCAGGTGGGCACAGGCCATGTCATCTGAGTCTGGCACTGATGAGCTGTGTGCTGCCCCCTTTCCAACACCTACATGAAAAAATTGCTTCTGTTCTTACCTGATCTCAGCTGTAATTATGATTATTACTGCTACAGAAAGGATGGGTGAGAGGAAGACAAAAAAATTCTGGAAGCAGAGAGTATTTACGAGTCCAAGCATATTTACATGAACGTAGGCCCTGGAATCAGAATTTTATCTTAAAAAAAAAATTAAGTTCTCCCTTTTCAAGAATATAATATTTCACTTCTCATTCAAAAACTTTATCATGTGTACTGTTAGCACTATTTCAATGTGAAATATCAGAAAAGTACCTTGCCCTGTTTCGCAATATTTCCAATAAGGAAATCCATTCTCACATTGTCAACATTAGGTACAAGAATAGAGCCATAGTCCGGTGTGCTGCTACTGGGATATATATACTCTTCAACACGTGTATTCCAGTGCACCCATTCACCTAATAAGAAGCAAATGACATGAATGTTTTAGAAATACCAGGCATCATTGTTTCTTTTATTTTCCATTGAGTTGACTCATCTGTCAGTGCCTCTGTCTCACATACAGAAATGCCACTGTGTAATTTCAGACCAAAATTATAGAATCATATAACCACAGAATCTCTTAAGTTGGATCCAAGAGGTTTAATCCTCTTTCCTACATAAATTATGACAAGGACAAGGCTTTGTCAATATTTTTGTTCACTTGACAATTTATCAGCACAAGGTCCAGGCAGCTTTCGGTAGCAATATATCTACATTCTGATTTCTCACAGGAAACAGACAAAAAGCTTTATACATCACCAGTAAAGTTTAGACATTAAAAAAAAAAAAAAAATCTTGGTAAGGAACACAAAAGAATATAAGCTACAAAAAACTTCTGGATAAGTTCTCTAAAAGAAGTACAACTTTAAATTTACTTTTAAGTTTTATTCCATACCACCCAGCTGGGTTACTAACCATCAGTTGCCACATAATAATCAAATATGGTATCTTCACTGCCTTCTGGGATAGAGGGAACATCAAGTTTTTTTGTTGCATGGTTTCGAAGCCAGTGCTCCATTTTGCATCTGTCTTCCAGTTCTAGTAACGCTCCTACACTCCACATAAGAGAGAAGATGTACAGCCTTTCCAAGTGTTTTGGAGTCAATTCCCCTCCTTGCTCCTGAAGGATTGAGTTAGGTTTTTATTTTTAATAGCCTAAAAAAAAATCTACTTGGTAATCAGTAGTAACATCAGGTTAAAAGCCTTCAGCCATGTTTAATTTTACTGACATCTTTTTCAATGAACAGACTGCATTGCCATCAAGTAAACCCCAAAATACAGAAAAGCACCCTGTAAATACCACTTTTAATCACCCATTACAGCATTTGATCTGTTTAAATTCTAGTTCATAAACTGGTAACAATCCACCCAAAAAAATCTGAAGGAAAACTCGCCTGATGCATGCTACATGTCAGTGCTTCGTATCAAATCCAAATGTGAAAGAGGGCACATCCTAACTATTATTTTCTAAAGAAAAAGAAAGTATTCCTTACGAACCCACGTATTCATTTATAGTCCAAGTCATCAAAGAATCTCCTCTCTACATTACCTCATGACTTTAAATTATCTGCATTAGATTAAGCAAATATAAAAAAAATTCACACTACCTTAGGTGGGATAAGGCCCTGCAGCATATTAATGCTCTGCATAATCACAAAGGCTTCCAGCATCTCAGTCTTGCATTGGAGAGATTGAATGCTGAAGTAGTATAAATCTGGGAATGATGAAGCATACAGCTGACGCAGAATTTCAGCTTCTTGGAAGGAACAGGTTTTCAAAAATCCCTGTTACAAAGCACGGTGAAAAAATAAGTTTAGTTCCCAATCAAGACACAGTAAATTCAACTCTAAAAATTCAAAAGGTCTGGCGAACATGGAAAATCGATTTCTCTTGTAGGGGCTCAGATTCTCACTGTTGGGCAGGTTTGGTAAGCGAAAGTCAAACTTAACCCAAGTATGAATAATTTCTACTGGAGGTTAAACATGAATACTGAAGAAAACAGAGTTCTCAACAGTGCAAAAATAATTCTTTTCAAATATTTTTTAATCACAAAGGCTTTTTAAGGTATACAACAACTCTGCAAAGAAAGTGTCATATGTATTGGACACAAGTTCGATTTATTCTGCACGATGTTGGTTTCTAGAAGTAATTCTGTATCTAGAAGATACAGGGTACCCCAGAAATATCTGGCAGCTGCAGAAATAAAATGTAAGATTTCAGGGGGGCGAGTGTCTGCTGGTGTGTGTAGTGTTTTTATTGTGCATCTCAATATCTGTAATGCTGAATAAACAACACCTAATAAACAACACCTAATTAAAACTACCTATTTATCAGGATCATAGAACAGAACTTGCTCTTTGATGCCTTTAGCTCAAAGTAGTAACCTGCTTCTTTGTATTACTGAGAAGCTTTCTCTCATCTGTGTGGCAGAATATTTCTCATTTACATTGCATGAATTTATTTCCTACATAAAATACACTCATTAGCAAAAACACTTGCAGAATCTTCCCTGAAATTCAAACTAAAATTTGGCACCAATTGAAATCAAATTAATTCAATTTAAACATAAGAAAAAACTATGTTGGTGTTGTTGTGAGGGTGGTCAATCACTGGCATAAAGTTCTTGGTGAGCTTCTGGAGTCTCCATCTCAAAACTCAATGGGGGGCAATCCTCAGCAACCTACTCTAATGGATTCTGCTTTGAATGGGGTGTGTTGAACTACATGATCTCCAGAGGTCCCTTCCAACCTCAACTATTTTATGCTTCTGTGATTCTTCTCTACATTTCTACGTTCATAATCTCTTGAAATGCTCTATTTTACTGCCCAAAGTAAATAAGATTTAGGACTGATTACAAATAGCTAGATATATGAAAACACTTTCTAGAAACAGGCTGGTGGAGACCAATGTGTTAAAGATTAAATGGCAGAAATTATTCAAAAGATATTTGGAACTTCACTTGCTGTTCAGAAAATATTAGGGATAAGTAGAAAAGTTGGTAAGATGTTTTTGCTTGGGAGAAAGTTGATAAGTAATAGACCAAATACCTTTGATTGCTTTGCTAAAGCTGCTTAAGAATAGACAAGAACAACAATATAAAAATTTTTAGTTTTATTTCACTGAATTTAGAAATTGCTTATGTCACAATATTACATCCCAATAGGCTGCTATATTTTGTTGTTTTTAAAATGTAAGGATGGGAAATATAATTATATACAAGAACTTCCTGAGCTTTTTTTATTTGGTTTTAATTATTTTTCAAAGTTCTTCTGAAATATTAACAAATAAAATGTTTCATTCAGCATCAGAGAGTTAGGAACTAAATTTAAAAAAACTCCATTTAATTCTATTACAAAAATAAAGAAAACCTCTAGTGAATAATGCAAGATTAATATCTGCCCTGATCCGCTGTAATATGTAGTATATTGCACTACAAAACATATAAAGAGAGATGTACTGAAAGAGACATCAAGGTACTGTATTTATGAAGTAAAACCAAACCAAACAAAAAACAAATAAATGCTATTGGCTCAAATGATGAATACTTATAGGTTGCAATTTTGTAGCCAATTTGGGGAGGTGAGGGAGAAAGCAAGGGAGATTGGAAGGGTTGTTTCGGGTTGTTTCATGGCTGAAATCAATGTAATTTGCTTTGTGTTATCCAAAAGCAAAAAAAACCCAAACATATTCTTATTTTCCTTTTGACTCTTGCTACCACTGAAATAAATTAAAAGCATAAGGTCATGGATTAAGTGAAACTACTTTCATGCAACACTTACTTCAACACAACTGAATTTATTCTGCAAATCACTTTCAAGGAAGGAGGTAAATAATTACCAATAAAGCAAAATAAAATTATTTTCTTTGGTTTTGCTGTCTTTGCAGCTGAATCTATAGCTTAAAGTGGAACATTCCAGAAGTTGTTGCCTGCAAATTAAACAATGCAAGGAAGTAGAGCTGTGGAACTCTTTAACATCAGTAGGCACTGTGCAGTGCTGTAAGTACAGAAAGGAACACCACAAGTGAAATCACATGGGAGGCACTATTCTAGATGCACAATTTACATTTACACTTTCCTAAGTATCCATATTAGTTTGAAAAGAAGCAAAAATAATATGTAAAACCTTGCAGTAATATACATAAGGCACTTGTGTTGACTACTTGTATTTGCATTGCTAGAACTTCAGTAATAGCCTATTTTTTTAAGAAACTTACTAAACACTTTTTTTTTTCTCCTAATAAGAATGTAAAAATTTTGGAGTTGACAACGTCTATAAAATGAAAGTGATGATTCTCAAGTGTTGCTAAGTGGCTGCGATTGAACAGCCAGATCCACATTATATAATATCATGCTAAGAGAGAAGGCTCTAGGCACTACTAGAGAAATATAATAACAACCCTCTCCAGCAACCCTTAGTCCTTCAGAAGCAGCAAATGTCCATAGGCAAAAAGTCACGGCTCAAGAGTGTCCCCATCACAGGAGGGCATCTCTGAAGACAGTCACACCCCTTTTACTTGTAACTGGTTAAGGCTAAACTGGATTCTGGTCCTCCCCTAGTGGACCTTGTCACTCCTCACCTATTCACAGGATATTATATCTGACCTGCCACTTCAGATCTGCAGGTGGAAAAGAAATCTCACTTCTGATGCCAGAAATCACAAATTTACAGCCTTCCTCACCTTGATATTTTCTGTTCACCAAAGCTTTGAATGCAGTCTCTCGCTCACTCTCCTTTCCATTACATGTTTAGGGATCTTGAGTATGCAGTGTCTCTGCAAAGATCCTGCTGATCTATTTATCTTCCTTAAAGGCACACAACTCACAGAACCACAGAATGATATGAGGTTAGAAGGGACCTGTGGAGATCATCTACTCCAACCCCCCTGCCAAAACAGGTCCTCCTACAGCAGGTTGCACAGGAACATGTCCAGGCAGGTTTTGAGTGTCTCCAGAGACGGAGACTCCACCACCTCTCTGGGCAGACTGGTCCAGCGCTCTGCAACCCTCAAAGTGATAAAGTTCCTCCTCATGTTTAGATGGAACTTCATATGTTCCAGTTTGTGCACATTTCCTCTTGTCCTCTCACTGGGCACACTGAGAAAAGATTGACCGCTTCCTCTTGACACCCACCCCTCAAGTATTTATGGCTGTTGATCAGATCCCCCTCAAGTCTTCTCTTCTCCAGACTAAAAAGACCCAAGTCCCTCAGCCTTTCCTCATAAGAGAGATGCTCCAAGCCCCTAACTATCTTTGTAGTCCTCTGCTTGCTCACTGGTGAGGCAGTGTGAGAAGCAGAAAAGACCTTAAGAACTTAGCAACAACCAAAACCATCAGCATGCTATCACACTATTTCCCATCCAAAATCCAAAAGACAGCACTACACTAGCTGCTAGTAAAAAGTTAATGCTATCCCAACTGAAACCACAACAGCATGTCAACTTTTTGTTACCAGACAAATCAGGGAAATATGGGCAAAGAATATGGTTATAAACAAGCAAACTATACAAGACTTAAAAGAATGAGAAGCTTCCTATGTTAAAACAATAAGAGATCTGAGAATAATACAAAGTAATCATTACAAAAGGCTTCCTCAATTACTAACATCTGAACGTTAATAAGAAGCCAACTGTATATTCATCCGTGCAGTTAAGCAACACTCTCTACATGAGCATTAGTTGTACTTTCCGCAGCTATTCTATGTGATTTGGAAAATGAAATGAGCAAACAAGACTGTGAAAGATTAGTTAAAAAATTATTTTAAGAAAAAAAAAAACCTCATTAATGTAATACTTTCTAGAAAAGAGGACAGTAAATTTCAGTCTGTCAGATCCTAATAACCTATAAAGTTCAGGTTTTTTTGAGTCTGTAAGGTGATAAATGCGCTACAAGGCCTAGATGATGCTATAATTTCATAAACAGGAAGACTAAATTATTCCTACTTTAAAATTAGAGTTTGAAGCCCATAGAAAGGAATGTTAATTTGAGATTATACAGAAGGAAGATATATTAACTTGGTTTTCAGGATAAGGTAATAAACAGTCTCTGTGATCACAGCAATCAGTGTCTTAGCCACAAGGAAGAAAGTTTTAATTTTTGATGCTCATGAGATAATCTACATTTCATCAAAGTACAATAATGTCAACAAAATATAAGACTGACTAGACAAGAAAAAAGAGAAAATAAATTAGTATTTCTTTAAATTTAATTTTTTTAAAAGCTAATACTCAGGATCCTACTTCACCAATAAACTTCTAAGTCAATATAGTGCTTAAGAATAAAAAAAATAATCAGAAACTTTTTTTTTTTTACTGCTATTGTCCCCATTGATTTCTTTAAAAGGAAGAAAATTAGAATTAAAGGCTGAAAGTTTTGTTGAAAGATATTACTATGGAACATTAGATAGATTCTTGGGATCTCTTATATTGTAACTTTACTAACATATTCTCTACATGAAGAAAACATAGTATGCTCAAGTCTCTAAATATATCATTTACTACATCGCTATCAGCATTCAACCAGGGTAAGAATTTGTTTTTTCTGATTCTTGAAGATGAAAGATGATACGTACAAGAAAAAACTTGCTTCATAAGTCACTTTGAAATTTCAATATGTTATATGCTGTTATTCCCTCCAAAACACACCTATAATATGTTCTGTTCCTCTAAATGATTCCTTCTGTGCCAGAGAGAGAGTAATCACTGCTTAGTTCTTCAGACATTTTGCTTCTAGAACTGTTACAGACAACTTCACCAGGTAAGAACATAAAATTAAGAATTACATACTTTGATGCTCCATTGACTTTATTTCTGATTCTAAATCCTAACTGCAATTGATTTTAAAGAATAACAGGAGAACTTATATTTTCTTCAGGATTTCTAGATTCCTGAATGAGCTTTTTCACTCCTTCCTTGGTCTGAGGCTGTACTAGGGGCTGCCAGGGAGCTGGTATTTTGACAACCAAGCTGTTTTTCAAGTCTATGAAATACCTTTAATTACGAATTTGTCCAAAATGATCTTAAAAATTGTTATATGCTATTTTATAAACTACCACAAACATTGCTAAACTCTGACCTATAAGTTTATACAGTGGAATGGCTACTTCATAGCAAAATTCACAAAATTAGGTCCTATAGTAACAACAGTGAAATCTTAAATGAATAGCAAGTAAAACTTTCAATACATAAACAAACACTTAGCTATTTTACCTCAAGGATAGGGCTCCAGTTGAGAATTGATGAGCTCATGAATACCATCCCGTTCCTTGAAACTGTTGCTGGAGAAGCGTTATCAATATTATGAGGTTCAAAGACTATTTTGCAATTTGGTGCCATAGGTATCCTATCTCCATTTGCTAGTGTTAGAGTTCTGTTATCATCCAGGACAGAATTAAGGTTCTCAATCCAAATAGCATCAACTGGGCCATCAAGAACTATCCAGATGTGGTCACCTATAATCCAAAATAACAGATAAAAATGCCTAAACAATAGCATGTTGTTTGGTTCTAGAAACTAGAACTAAATGTTTTAGTTTCTTTCAAGGACCATTTTCTTCTCTCTGCAAACAAATTTTGAATTAATTCTGAATTAACACACATAGCTAGAAACTCAGCTTTTAATACAATTATGATTTCCGTCACTCGGTTTCAGTTAAGCACTTCCTCTCATCGCCTCTTGATAATAGCTATACATTACCCAGTTTATAAAGTGTTATCAGCCTAAGTCATCAGTTTGCAATAATCTGAAAAGGTTTTATGGATCCAGTCTTCAATGTTATAATAAATTAGGTTTACTTCAACTTACATAAAACAGCATAAAGACAACAGAAATTACATGTCTGTTTAAAACCACCATTCGTTTCCTAAGAGTTTGCACAAATGGAATGAGATTAAATTAAAAGAATACTTGAAAAAATCACTCTCAAACACCACAATCATTTCAATAGGTAAAAGAGATCCATTAGGGGAAGATCTTTATTGTTCAGTTTCCTGTCTGTGCAAACTTGATCCAGCACCCTTTGAAGCTTTTTCAGCTCTTTCCGTTTAATAACAGAAACATACCCTAAAGCCTGTCTCTCTTTCCCAGGATGGTCTGGGCGTGTCCTGCTCAGCTCACTTGGGTACTAAGCAACGCGTCCTCGCTGGAAAGGATCTCTCTTGGCTTCTGGCTCCCTGTCCCTTAGGGATTAGCCAGCCCTGCTGTGCAGTGCTAGACAGCCCTTTAGTCAGAGTTAGTCCCACTCTCATCTGCCTTCAGAGTAAGTCCTAACTATCAAGGCCTAGGTGGCTTGGCGCATTGCTAGGTATGAGCAAAGAAGGTTCCAGGGGAGAGACCTTCTCACCTCTGAGGCAAATAATTTTATATTTGGAGGCTTTTCATAGCTGCAGTGTAGGCATCTCAGGCATGAGATAGTCTAGAGCTCACTTCATAAGAAGACATTACAGAAGTGTTGCAAACAGTGAATCTGAGGAGATCATACGAGTGTGCAAATTTGTATTTCATGTTGAAGGGAAAAACAGAAAAATCAACAGTTAATACTATGCTACATTCTCAAGGCTGCTACATTTCTAGATTTGAAACAAAACCAACAAAATTGAATAAAAAAGTATCAGTATACTTAAAGACTAAGAATTTTTGTATGAAAATTGACAGTGCAAAAAATTATAAGGTTTTCTCTTTTTTTCCTTAAGTCTTTAAGGCCTAATGAAGTGGTCACATACTAATACTCAGACAAAACAAAGAAGAATCAATCTTGCATCAAACCACCAAGGCCTCTCCATTAGCTAACATACCAGTCTAAGAATATATGCCAGCAATATTTATGCAGAAATTAATTGGCTGAATAGAATTATCCAGTGCCATTTGAGATGGACTACAGTATGTGCAGGGCTACCAGGTATGACAAAAAGGAGATTAACACCCTTATTAGTGTGGCAGCTGGACACCAGGTAGAAATCCTGACAGCACCAAAATTTTTTATCATATACCAATGTTAGGGGAACTGACTTTCAATTCCACACAAAGTGTGTGGAATTGAAAGAGAAGGATCTTTCTCTCAATTGAAAGAGAACGATCAGCCAATTCAGTGAAACAGTATTTCCTACACTATACACAAAGCCTTTAAGAACGGGGACTATGTATTAGTCAGAAGTTCTTGCAGCAATAGTCCAATGCTTCCATTTTATTTAAAAAAAAAAAAAAAAAAAAGAGATAGAAGGTCCACAAATGTACTTTAGAGAAAATCTCTGCAGTTTCTTTTGGTTTTAAGGGATTTTTTTTTTTCTTTATACCTTTCTTGGCTCTTAAAGTTTTTCTCCAGAGTGCTGAAAATATTCCATCTGTCCAATCATTTGTTGCCACATCTAGACGACCAAACATCTGCGGAGCAGTTATAGCTTTAGGATTCATTCTCATTTCACGATGTGGCTGTCCACAGTCTATAGGAGGCAGATCACCAGTTAGTTTTGGTATTGATTTTCAACAGTCAGAGTACTTTGACAAATTTAAAATCATTACAGCCAAGTGGATGGTTTAATAAGCATTCACCATTATAACAAGTTGTGTATATATTTGGAAAACATCTTACTAAACATCAATATTTGTTAATTGAAGCCATCAAAATTTCATGTAGAATGAATTTCTGATACTTTTGAAAATACAATTCACATTTCATCGGGAACAGAAGAGCGCGAAGATAAAATTTATTCAAGGCTTTATTTAATATTTTAATGATATGACTTATCAAACCATAGAACTTTAAAGCCTTTGCTTTGGATGCAATTTTTAAAAGTGCAATGACTAAATACCAGATACATGCTCCACATGATTGATTGTCTTTTGTTTTTCCCTGTTGTGCACATGCATACATCTTGGGACAGGCAAAGTATGTGATATTGGCATATCCCTGTAAACTCTCTTAGGCAGCAACATTCTATCTAGCCACATCATGATCTCATAACCTTTATATTTTCCTCATTAAAAACAGCTTAAAAACTTCTATGCCAGACATCTTTTGAAAAGCCAATATTAACACTTAATTAGAAGCCAGTAATAAGATGTTGAAAGAAAGAGCTAAGAAAATGCTTTGTGTTAAAATTTAAATTATAATCAGAGTTCACTAACATGTAACATAAAAGCCTGGAAAATCATGTTGTTTAATATTTCATGAGTTTATTGCAGAAGATCAGCTTGAAAAAAGCATTGTGATAGCTTTATCCTAGTAGTAGTTCACACACCCATGCTACAGAAATAGAGGAAAGGCGCATAATGCAACGATCTATTCTTTCTGGGTTTTTTTCCTAAATGGAACAGTCATTTGCACAGCAATATAGATCAGGGGGAGAAAGGGAGAAAGACTGCACCATTTTTTACAGAAACTATCCATTTCTGTAAAATTGTATAAGCAGCCCACTGAGGCTGTGAAATGGGGTAACACAAGCTTACCTCAAAATAGATGTCATCCCTCCCTACAGCTATGAGCTTTTATTTTAATAAGACCAAACAGAAGTTCTTCCACTAATATTTTTGTTTAGAAATACAGAGGACAAAAACACACAGTCCTCAAGCATCCAACCAATTAATACCTTTGAATACTTTGTCACTGCCTAAATCAGGAGCTATCTTCTAACGGCAATAAATGATAGAAGTAGTTCTTTTATACTGTAGATAAAGATCCTCTCCTACGAATGCTGTTCAAAAAGGACTAAATACTTATGACCTTATGACTAGGGGGAAATTTCAGCATTACCTCAGCCAAACCCAAGCGACCCTTTAATCACTTGCCTGAGCTGTCTACCCAGACTGTACTCATCTTTCTCAATGTTTCTAGAATTAGAACTTCTAAATATCATAATATGGAAAATGGGATATGTATTATATTATATTGTTTTGAACATGAGACATGTTTAAACTTATAAAAGATACTACTTCAATAATTAGTATTACAACAAATAAATTAATTCTCCCAATAATTTATACAAACACTCATACCTGTCATGGCTTTCATCAAAGTGTGGATGCAAACAGTTTTTCCTGCACCACTTGGTCCTAGTGTCATCAATCCATGCCTTACTTTTTGGGTTTCAAAAAGTTGGATAACTTTTAGTTTCCAAGGAGGATGACAAACAAGTCCAGCTTCCTCCACCTATAGATAGTGACAGAAAACCAAATTGCTTGTATTTTAATGCACAAGGTGTTTTGATGCTGTAAAAAAACAACAAAAGAAATCCATCTTCAGCAGAAGACTACACTCTTCATCAAGCTTTTGTATATCTAGAAAGCTGCAAAAAAATAGATAATTGGTATTCAAATATGTATTCAGAAAAATAAAAGAGGATAAACCATCTGGGGTTTTTAGCTCTTCTTAGGGTTAAAACATCATTTTAAACAAAAGCCAAGAATTTAAGAAACACTTTTGCTAGCATTGTCTTTCATAGTCACATAGCATTTTCACTTCCCTCTCAGAATAGCCACCTTTTTTATGACGAGGGTGGTTTGTGTTTCTGTATGCTTACAATAGTCAAAAGGTTTTCTGTAACACATTTTGTTAAATATTTCTCAGTTTACAAACAGAGCTTTGAGTAGCTGCTTAGTATAATTCTTCTAAGAATAGACATGATGTTTTAGAATCAAATACCTTATGATTGTTTACTACCTTTTGCTAGTTCTGAGATTAAAGAAGTCATCTCATTATAATGGTATCAGGTTGTTTGTGAAAGCAACCCAACTGGAAGTGAACAAAGTTTTAGCTGCTAGTGAAAAGCCAGAACTATTTCTCTAAGGATTCACAGCACACTATATGCTTCTTTAAAAAAAAAATAAAAAATACAAAAACTCAAGATCATGTTATAAAAGTGAACCTCTCAAAATAACAATTATATTTTCATTCAAGTATAATTTCTGTTTTTAAAATGATGCTCCACAAAAAAAAATCTTGGAAAATATTATCAGTAAAAAGAGAACTTTTTACTGACAAGACAAAACTCAGCTTTTACAACTTTTGTCATGCAGTCAGTCAGAACCATGGAACTGCCACTACCATTTGCTCCGTTGCTCGCGTATCGAGGCTTTTGTCAGTTGAACCTATTTATCTGGCTCTGCAAGGAAGCCAAGAACAGAATGCAGCACAACATGAATTCATCAACATAAACCATGAAGCATATGCTGCCACCAACTCCTCATCACCGCAAAAAAAAAAAGCACTGCTGAAGGAAATGAGTTTGTAAAGAATAACAAATACATCCAATACAGTACTTTCATGACTGATCAAAGGGGTACTCCATACCATCGTGCTTAGCAATAAAAGTGGAGAGAACTTTCTCCAAAGCAGCAAATGCTCAGAAACTGTCTGGGCATCAGGCTGTTGGTGGTGAGCAATTGCTTTTGCATCTTTTTTTTTTTT